>SNQJ01S0070919.1:0-17394 GCA_010110895.2 Picea sitchensis
AAGGCACATCTTATTCCTTTTCTCTATTTGATTGACTTAGCTAGGTTTAAAAGGATGTCAGTGACCAAATTTAGCACCTTTTCTGTCTTGATCTTAGAGATTTAGGGTTCAAGAGGAAATCCACTTGTCCGCGAGGGGATTTTCCTGTAACAGAAATTGGTGACTCCACTGGGGAGAGAAGCTTTCAATTTTGGTTCTCTTCCTTCGTATTGTTTTTGGCCTTTTCTCGCCTTGAGATATTATTCATGCTTTGTTTTTTATTCTTAGATGTGTTGTTGGTTCTTGAATTCATTCCATACACACTCAATTTCTTAATTTTCCTAAGTTTTATTTTTTAGTTTTTGGCAAATTTTTTGAGTTTTGAGAGGTCAGTGCTCCCCTACCTCTACCACCAAAGCATTAGAACTCCCTTGCAAGCTCCCACAGAGCGTTGCAACACTCTGGTACCTTGACACTAGAGCGTTGGTCTTTTTCTGTTAAAGAAATTTTTGGGAGTTGATCTCTGAGTCTACTTTTTGCTTATTCATCTGCTCATGGTTAATACCATCTCAGTGTGTCCTTGTATTGGCCTCCAACATCTTGATTTCTAAGAATTGATTATTTTTTGCTTGTATTGTTGGAATTTATTCCTTCCTTAATTGGAGTCATTCTTCTTCTTTGAGATTTGGAATCGATCTACTGTTTTTTTCATTTATCTGATTGAATGAAAGATGTTGTAAGGAAGTTCCACTGTTCCATTTTATCTTTGAGGTATTTTTTAACAAAACATTCCTCTTGTATTTACTTATATTTTCCCACCTTTCAGATCACTTTTACTGTTTGATCACCATCCATTAACCTTCTCCTACCTTCACTAGCAATTTCACCAATTTGTATGCATTTTGGGTGAGTTTTTCTTCATTTTTTTTTACTATATTTTGAATTTTTGGGTGGCTCAATGCCCCCCTGTAGGCCATATCAGAGTGCTAGAACTCCCCTATAGTGATTTAGGGAGTGTTGTAGCACTCTGTACCCTCGATACAGGGAGCGTTGGTCTCCTTTTTGGAGGATTTTTTCCCTTTTCTGCTCAGATTTTCTCAGCTTGTTTTGTGGAAGTATTTACGCAAACTTTGTGATTGGCTTGTGAAGTTATTTAGGTTGATATTTGGTGCTTATCACCCCTTATTGTCTTGATTGGATCTTGAAACTTTTTCCTAAATGTGAAATTTCCCTTTCTAGCTGCTTGTTTTGTCGGGACAATTTGAGTGATTTCTCTTTCTCTCTGTATTTTCTTGGATTCTTCTCTGCATCTTCTTACTCCTTGAATGTTTTTCAGTTGTTGAATCCTTGATTGATTTCTTGTTATAACAAGTTTCTACTTGTTTTCTTTCAGTTCTCATTTCTGTGAATGCATGCTTTGTTTGAAACCTTTGTCGCTTCGTGTCTTTTGCATCTGCATATGACTATTTCTTCTGATTGAAAGTTGTGGAGCATTAAAGGATTTGTATTTACTTTATTTATACATTAGAATCAAGAAAACAATATATATGCATTCTTGTTTTTGGGTAGTGAAACTAGCTTGCATTTTAAGTAGCGAAATTGCATGGTTTTTGGCATTTTGGGACATTGTGCATCTAGAATGATAAATGTTTTCTCCTTCTCGTAATATAGATTTCATCGAAGTGAAGTATTTGCATTCTCATTTCTTTGCATTGTTTAGAGTCAGTCAAAACATCATTTAGTCCACTCCATGTTCCTCTTGAGTAAACAACAGCCTTAAAATCAAGCGCTAAACTAAAATTTATCAGATATTTTTTCTGTTAGAAAACCTACATTAGCTTAAGGTGTAGGGCTTTGGAATAGGTTGAAATGATAAATTTCCAAAGCTGTCAAACAAACTTAGCATCTTGTGATAGGGAGAGAAAATCCAATTTTCGTATTAGCTTTCTGGGATCCCCCTCTGACACAGGGGTTACGCACGAGGTCCCGTTCAGAAGAGCTATGGAGATTATCCCTCCATGGTTTGACTGTTCATAGTAGTCAGATCGTATATTCGTGGTTTTTCTTAAGGCTCAACTATCTTCATTTGGTATCGGTGCTTCGTGAACTCTGAATCCGTTCAGAGTCCTCTGGAGTTCTACCGGTCCACTTGTCCTCAGTTCTCTTGAAGGATTTCAGACTTGTTATCCTGCCCATACGTTCGGACTGGACTATCAACTGTACCTACCCAGGGGCTGACTGCAAGTTGGTGTCCTTAGTAGCCATAATCTTTAGGGTCTTACATGAGGTGACGGTGAAGGAAAGTCTCATTTTACCTGGAACAGACGTTGGTCAAACTCACTCGGGCTCCTTGGAGGGTAAATCCACAATTACTACGTGGAAGCTTGCACCAAGGCATAAGTCAGTTAAGAAGGTCACCAACATAATTGATCCACCCACTCTTTCCTATATTGATCTCGCGACGTTGGATTTCATCACCAACTAGCGGTTTCATTGTGGGAAGTTTTGTTTGATTGTTTTCTTCTTAGATTCATAGTGTGTGTTGTTTGTTTTACTTAGTGGACCTTAGGTCGAGTCAGTGTTAATGGCATCAACTCCTGGGAATATTAATGGAGGAACCCCTTGTCTCGAAGAACCTTTCACCTTTCCTTCTTTTGGAAACATTGGTCCTGCATACATTGCCACACTGAGTCTTCTGGGACTCACCATCGGATTACCGGTTTGGTTGTTCCCCACTCCAGTGATCTCAAATCTTCCTAGTGCTTCAGCTACACCTAATGCTTCAGATGTAAGTACACCACCCACACATCAACCTCATGTCGACTTTTTGCCTTCTTCACCCATTAAGTCTCCTTCCCTTTCTCCTTCTTCGCCTAGTGAAAGCTCTAAAGCAAGTATCCAGGTTGATAAGAAGAAGAATAAACGAAAAGAGAAGAAGAATAAACGAAAAGAGAAGAAGAAGAAGAACCCGAAAAGGACCAATCCTTCAACCATATCAAATGTTGGATCCAAGAAACCAACTATTTTTAATCATACTGGGAGCATTGATGAGGTCGATATGACTACAATGAAGAATCTGAAACCCAAATTCCCTTGCATTCTTTGTAAGGGTTACCACTTTCTGAGGGATTTCCCTAGTCTTCCCAAGGTCTTAGAAATGTGGTCCTCCACATCATCGACCTCTGCTAGTCATGATGGTGACACCCCGTCAACTAGTGATGTTAAGGTTGGTAAGAAGAAGAAAATTGTCAAGTTTTCTTATATGTTATGCAAACGTGATCATTACTCTCACCTTTGTCCTCGTATGGATGAGGCTTCTTCTCTTTTGGAAAAGATTCAACTTCCAACTGGTTATCGTAAGATTTCCCCCAACCCATTGTTAGTTGATGGAATGGTCAATCTGGTTCCATCCCCGATCAATCTGGTTGATCAGGTGGTCAATCTAGTTTCATCCTTGGTTGAACCACTAACCAAAGTAGTTGATCCAGTGCCATCATCGATTAGCCCCACTTTTCATCTGAAAAGTGAAACCCAAGTGACTGATCTAGTCCTGTCATTGGTCAGTCTCACCCTTCATCTGAAGAGTGCTAACGTGGTCAATCCCACTCCTCCTCTGATGAGTGCCAAAGTGGTTTCTCCAGTCCCTTCATCAATCAGTCTGGTTGATCATGTCGTCAATCTAGTCACGTCCTTAGTTGAACCAGTTGACAAAGTGGTTGATCTAATCCCATCTTTGGTCAATATCGCTCTCTCGTTAGAGAGTGAAACCCAAGCGGTCGATCTGTTCCCACCTGTCGACCCCATTCTCCCCTTGGAGAATGAAACCCAAGTGGTCAATTTGATGTCGTTATCAATCGATCCTACTCTCCCTCTAGAGAGTAAACCTGATTTTGCCCACATTTTTCTCATTGATATAGAATCTACCGTGCTGGGGGGCATTCCTCCTTCTCCCGTGAAAACCCCTCCAAGTAATGAGGCCATCCTTTTTGGTTGGGGTGTGCTAACTAGAACTCATCTTCCCTCTCACATTCCTTTCAATATTACAGTACAGGTTTGTGGTCGGGATGTTCCTCATGCATTGATAGATGAAGGTTCATCTCTTAGTATTTTTTGCTCTATTGATTGGCAAGCTTTGGTTTATCCTTAGCTTGTGTCGGTTACCCAAAATTTGTTTGATTTTAATAGAAGAACCAGTCACCCTTTAGGGATCCTCCCTCAGTTTCCCGTAACTTTGGGAGGGAAAACTGTCTCTATTGATGTTATGGTAGTCCAGGACCCCTTGGATTTCGATTTACTCCTTGGGCGAGATTATGTCTATTCCATGAAAGCTATTGTGTCCACTCTTTTTCGTGTGATATATTTCTCGTACGATGGAAGAATTGTGGTTATTGAACAACTTTAATGCATTGGTCCTGACTTGATTACCAACTCAATGACCTCCCTAAACGGGTCTTATATGCAGTCGGTATCACCCCTACCATAGGTCAATTATGTGGCGTTGTCTCCCATGACTTCAACTTTCGATGACTTAGATCTGATAGTTGACATGGTGATCTCTTTGGCAGGGCTATTAGAGACTGATCTCCTTACCCCTGTCGCGGCCCTCGACATGTATTCCTTCCAGAGCATTGTTCTTCCATCCAGTGAAGATATCTTGGAAGGCATGACCAATTTTTGTCCCTTGACATGGTTTCCTTCCAGAGCATTATCCTCTTGGAAACCATGATCAAGAAGAATTCACAAGCATAGTTTCACTTCTCTGTGGCAAGCTCGTTAAAAAATGAAACAAAATCTATGAGCATAGTTTTCCTCTGTGTAGCAAGCTCGTTAAAAAATGAAACAGAAATCTGGGGATTCAACCCGAAGCCCTGAACATAGTTCTTTTTCCTATGTCAAGCTCGTTAAAAAATGAAACACTCACCTCCCATACCAAGTCGAGTCTTTCGTTAGGTCTTGTTTTTGAACCTTCATTTCATCCACCAGTATCATTTTTCTCCATCTAGTACAGAAATTGGTGACAACCTCAAAGTTCGTGAATGATTTGAATCTTGGGGGGCATGTCTCCAGCCTTTGATTATCTTTCTGGAGTTATGCCACTAGATTTTCAAGCTGGGGGTAGAGTACCAACCATCCATGGGTATCCCAACCTTTGGAAATTATGTTGGGAATTTACAAACATAGTTTAATTTTGTTTCAAGCTTGTTTCAAAATGAAACCAATACTGATCTTAGTCTTTGTTCTTTCTCGTGCTCGTAAAAAACATGAGAACGCAACTGAGTAGACTTTTATCACTTTTTTGGACTCGTAAAGGTTATACAAAAAAGGAACCCCCTAGAGTCTCCTTTAAGCTCTTTTCAGACTCTCTAAACATGAAAATATTGTCAAGTGATCTTGCTTCCTTTCACACTCGTTAAAAGGGTTTGAAAGGGTGTCTTTTGAGTGGTAGTTTATCTCTTTTTCAGCCTTGCGAGACTAACATTACGAAAAACACTAGATTCATCTTTAAGTTCTTTTCAGACTCTCTAAAAATGAAAAATAACTAAGTTTTCTTTCTCTGGACTCGTTAAAAATTATACATTGAAGGACCCATATGGGACTAAACCCTTACTTATTTTGGTTCATTAAACAAAAGAAGAGGGACTTACAGAAGGTGAGTTATATCGAGCATGTTTTACCCTCCTCGATCTCGTTAAATTAAAAAGAGGTACTCGTCTATCCGGATGGGGGGGAAATTGAAGGAAGCAAGCCAAGTAGTTTTTGGGAACATTACAGGTCACTCTTACGGTTGCCCTTAAACATGACACTTTGTCTTTCCATACATTTTAATCTGCTAAACCTATGCACTGAACCAATCCTTTGAGTTTCTTTACTCCTTTGGGTCACCCGACGAAAGTCACAGTATCCACTGCATCATCATGTTTTGGTCCATGTCAAGTTTCTTCTGTTGTGCCTCAGTGTTCAAGGGAAGTATCTACCTTGAGAGTCAGCCATCACAAATATCTTGTTTCAATACTTGTGTCAGTCCATGTTCATTTGATCTACCAATTTAAATCTCTGTGTCAGTTTCATGTCGTTGATGGGGGATACATCAAGGCCCTACTGCGACGAGTTTGTTCCTGTCGACTTCAACACATTATCCGAAAACTAGACTTAGAAACCAATTAGTACCTTGGGACCTGCATGCTTCAATGGCAGGCCTCCTCGCTTTCGACAGTGGGTTTACATCATTGACCCCTGATCATATGATTCCACGGATGTTCGAGTTTAGCTCATCTATTCACATTCACTGGAATGTACTAGGGTACCTTGGGAATCATTGACATCAATGGTGATTTCCCTCACACTTCTTAACGGTTTACCTCATTGACCGGTAATCAAGTGGTTTCTACCATGTTCAACATCAGGACATCTATTTGCATGGTTAGATTTGTACTACATCGGGATCGGTAAGAAGACCCTAGGTTGAGTGATCACTCTGTTATGCACTTTGCCCAGGTTGCGACGGAGTTTCTCTTGAATATTGACACATATATTGTCACATAGATCCACTTTGTATTGGTCTGTGGATATGTCTTGTCATCTCGTAGATCCACTGTGTATTTTTCGTGGCTACGATCAGTTCATGTCATGGAAGTATAGATCTACATTGTATCTTCGGTGGCTATACCTTTTTGTTAATACAATTATGGATCCGCAATGTATTTTATGGCGACCATACCTTGCAAGTATTTATCACCCAAGCATAGGTATGCCTGCCTTGGGTTTGAAACATATCATAACATTTGTTTGATGGTTGTATGCAGCTTCTACTAGGTTCTCTGAGTCCATACCCTTGCTCGAAAAAGTCTACAAAGTACTTCAATCATCAATTTTCGTCTTCTAACTTCGCACTTTGGGGGGCAATCTGTTACACACCAAAATTACTCACTTCAATGATGACCTATTGTCGTCATTACAAGTGTCACATTTTGTCCACAAGTGTTGCATACATCATACAATCATCTTGCTTATGTCGTGTCTGGAACGACATCATAAGGAACACTTGAAGACACCCTCAAAGACTGGTTAAAGAAGAAGAAATCATTTGTTGAAAAGTACAAAGCTTTTGCCATGAAAAAAACCACTTAAAAATAAATTTTGAAGGCCAACGCTCCCCTACCCAGTGTCACAGAGTGCCAACGCTCCTTGACCCTCTTTGGGGGAGCGTTCCAGCACTCTATGCACCCTTCTGGGGGAGCGCTGGGATTTTTTGAGGAAATTTTGGGTAGCGCTCCCCTACCCACTGTCAGGGAGTTCCAGTGATCCTTGCCCTCCTTTGGGGGAGCATTGCAACACTATGTGCCCCATTCTAGGGGAGCGTTGGGCTATTTGAGGAAATCTTGGGCTGTTGAGGAAAATCAAGGGAAAATCCCCCTCATCTCTGTAGTTGGTTGGATTCGAATCTAAGGTCAAGGATGGATCTTAGGGAAGATCCACAACTGATGGAGAAGAATCCTCAACCTATCCCAAGAATCTCTAAGGTGGTTGGGTCTCTCCAAGCTTATATAAGGAGACCTTCTCATGGTAAAATGGATGGAGAGATTGAGAGATACCTAACTTATGATCTCATGAGAAGTGGTATTAGAGGACATTGAAGGCATCAAACTTATAATCTCATAAGGGATATAATTAGTGAGGCATAGTCATTTTGATTGTGGATTATTTGAGCAAGGGGCTGGACAAGGAGAGCTGAAAGAGGTTATTGCAACTTCATCCAAGGTCTGTAAGTATTGCTATCGAGTTCTCATTAATACATGTGCTTGGCCTGTTTCTTTCAAGGTTGTGTATGCCTACATGAACTTGTCTTTGATAGATAGATCTAGTTTTGAATTAATCATGGTAGAATAGGAAGTTGTTTTGTCTTTGTTGTTATTGGATTGCAGGACTTGTTGAAGAGCTTGGGGATCAAGGCTCAACTTGGATTGAGCAAGGAAAAACATCGTAAAAAGGTACATCTTCTTCCTTTTCTCTATTTGATTGACTTAGCTAGGTTTAAAACGATGTCAGTGACCAAAGTTAGCACCTTTTTGTATTGATCTTAAATATTTAGGGTTCAAGAGGAAATCCACTTGTCCGCAGGGGGATTTTCCTGTAATTGATATTGAGCACGACAAATATCCTACTCTTCAGTGATGACACCACCTATGGAAACATCATGGGATATAGGCCCAATGAGTGATTTGGTAAACCACTCGGCCAACGGTTGATCAGGAAGGGGAACTTTGATTAAGCGTCTTCTCCTCCTCCACTCATGGATATGATCAGAAATATGAGTGGAAGAGGATTGTTTAAATGAATTCAAAATTTCAGTTCCTGTCTCATATCGAATTGGCAACTGGTAATGCGCTAAGAAGGCCATGGATAGGATATTGAAGTCATTAAAGAATCCTCGTGGTAACTCAATATACCATTTGGCTGCCAAACCCGTAAGAGTTCGTTGAAAAAGTCGTAATATTATAGAGTTGTCTATCAATGAGTTGGACGAACACCAAAGATGGAATGTCATGAAGTGATTATTTGGGGCTTCTCCTAATCGACTGTCAAACTTAGGAATGTCATATGGTAATTTGGTTGGTATGACGGGCCAATAAGGAGAATGCAAAATAGAATCATTCAAAATCCTAGATAAATATGGTAAATCCAAAGTAGCAAGAAAAGGCAACCGTCTGTTCACTTGAGGAAACTAGTAGTTTTGAGGAGGAAGTCTCGTAGGTATACCAGTAGGACCATAAGAAGTTTGTAGATAGTTAGATAGTCTTGACATATTCGATTGTGGAGGATTCTGAGTTGAATAGCCAACAAGGGTTGGTTGATTAGGTAGGCTCCCTTGGAAAGGAGTATTAGACTGAAAATTTTGACCCTAAGTAGGATTCATAGAACCTGGATACAGTTGTCCGAGATTAGGGGGTACATAATAATTAAATTGAGGATGTTTCCCCCCAGACGGTTGTATATTCCCTTGGAAAGGAAGATTCCAAGGTTGAGATTGTAATGCATGTAAACTTTTCCCATAAACTGGGTTATGGCCTCCAACTTGAGGTTTCCCCCGAACTTGAGGTTACCCCCCAACTTGAGGTTGACCTCCAACAGGAATCTGAAAACCAAAAGAGACAAAGTGACTAGTGCCTCCAACTTGATTGGAGCTACTAGGGACAGGACAATTAGATCCTCCAGGCGAAGGTGGAGGAGGAATGTAAGGCCCTCCGGAGAGAACCGGGGTAAGTGTTGGAACAAAATGACTAGCAGTGTTATACCCAGGAGGAACAAAAAGATTAGATTCTGGATGGATTCTGGGTTGGAATAGCAATGGAAGTATTCAAAGAATTATACCCAGGGGGTAGTGACGGATTTGATCTAAGCAGAAGCGATGTTCCAATAGGAGCTTGGGTGAGAACCACATTTCCATAAGAAACTGGTGTAACTTGTGGGACCATGGTAGAGCTAGTGAGCTAGAGAGGAAGGATTGAGTGAGAACCAACCCACAATTGATCTGAAACTGTGACGACATTACTGGTTGTGCCAGAAAAATGATCTAAAGGTACGATATAATTAGTGGAAGTCACAAGATTTTGTGATGCGATAGGTTGATTAGGAGTTCTTGAGCGTAAATGGCTCATTCCTAGTTTATCAAAAATATCTTGTCCCGAAGAGGTTCTCCAAAGAGTACGACTAGGACCAGGTGTGCTAGGATCAAAATTTCCAACAGCGTGAACCGGAGTTCTAAATGACTCACTTTGAAAAAATGGATCATCTACACCAGACCCTGCGTGAGGTCCAGTAGGTATTTCAATATATTCTTTAGCAACAATGTCTCCCGATGAATTAATTCGGAGCAACTGTGGATCTTATACAACACTCATAACAGGTTTACGGGAAGTATTGACTCCTCCAAGGGAGTAGAACTTCCAATTTCAGAGGCTATGTCATTATTGACTTCTCCTTTAGGAGAACCCTCTGGTGAGTTAGGAAGCAAAGGGATGCAATCTTCCAGATCTTTCGGAGGTAGCCCTTGCATCCTACATGAATGGCGAGGGCCGATGTTGGCCGCACCAAATAAAGAACAAAACAAATCTATGGCTAAATAGAGAAACAAACAACACTTACTAATAAAATTAGAAATCAAACCAAGCAAACAAACCTTCTTATTTTGAAGTCACTAGTTGGTGATGAAATCCAACGTCGTGAAATCAAGACAAGAAGGGGTTGGGATAAAGCAGGTGGAAAAGTTACGTTGACGACCTACTTAACGGACATACACCCTGGTGCAAGCTCCCACACATAATCATGGGTATACCCTCCAAGGAGCATGAGTGAGTTTAGCCAATGTCGATTCCAGGTACCGTGAAGACTTGCCCCTCCACATTCATCTTGTGTAAAKACCCTAAAGAGATAGGCTACTAAGGTTACCAATTATGACAGTGATGCCTGGGGAAACAATCGACAATTTGATCCACGTGCAAAGGCAGGGTATCTAGCCCGAAATCAACTTGAGAAGGTCCCCATAGGATTTTATTCTCAAGTGACCCCCAATAACACGTGCAATCTCTACACTAAGACTGACAAAACAGGATGAGTAATTCTACCAGTCCTAATGCGACCTCATGATTGAACCTTGTGTTAGAAGGGCTTCCCAGGACAAAATGTAGCAAGTGGATTTGAACTCTCCCTATCACAAGATACTAATGTGTATTTTTATTCTTTGGAGAGTGTTCCTTACAACCTATTCCAAAGCGCTATCCTAGTTAATGTTGGTGAAGAAAATTTCTAGAAAATAAAAGTTGCTAATAAATTTTAAAATTATGTTGTATTTTAAAGGTTGTTGTTTACTCAAAATTGAAATGGAAATGAAATTGATTATGTATGTGACCTTGACCCAATAAAATGCAAGAAGAGATGATTATGCAATCTTTCAATTCGATGAACTCTAATTACAGTAGGGAGAAGGTATCTCTTTTTGAAATATAAAAGCTACAAAACAAAATTTCTCAATTTTGGAATGAACAAAATTCCAAATAATCAAAAGCTACAAAAATTTTCAATTTTCTCCTTTGACAAATATTTTGAATGCAACAATTTTCTTGTAAAAGATCACTAAAAAGAAGAATGACTTCGGTTCTTTCTTTCTCAAATCAGATCAGAGATGTAATGAAGGAAAGAAAGCGTAATCCAAGAAAATTAACACACTCTCAACATTATTCTCAAATCAAACCTATAATGTAGACAAAAATGAAATGATAAGAAATCCTTTTGTCAAATACATAACAGAAATGGTCTCTCAATCAATGAACAATCCATAAAATAAAATAAATCCAAAACTTCAAATAAATCAAAGATTATTTGTCAAGAAATCACTCAGGACCAAGATCTAGAGATTATACCCTTGTGACAAAAATCAAAAGAAAAACTTGCAAAAGTTACAAAGAAAAACTTTCAATCTCTGAAAATTAATCAAATGCAAGCTTCAAACTTATAAATCAATCATTCACTAGAGTTAGAAGTTCATCCCAGGCAGTTGAGGCAAAACTGGGTAGAAAAAAGAAAAATTGGCTATCTCCAACAATTCCTACAGGAATCGTCGCGGGTTGCAATGGAGAAAAATGCGACGATCTAGGGTCGTCGCATGCTGCCAACAAGGTACAGTGTGATGTCGTCGCACTGTTTTGCACTAGTAGAGTGCGACGTCAGAGGATCATCATGGGTTGTCTATAGAGTACAGTGCGGCGATCTCTGAAACTAAAGGAAAATGGAAAGAAATAAAAACAATTCATTGAACCTTCAGACCTAGGGAGTCTAGATGGATCACCCACAGACCTAGGGAGTCTAGATGGATCATCCACAGACTCAGAGAATGAATTTGACCAAAAGAAGGCTAGCTAAAAGAAAATAAGAGGCAAAAAACAAAATAAATTTGTTTCCCCAGTGGAGTCGCCAATTTTGTTATCGGATTAATCGATAAGTGTGGACACAAACAGATCTCCCTAACTTCCACATGAAACTATAACAAAACATAACAAAATACACTCTTCGTCTTAAACTCCATCATCATATGAACTAGTTTAGTGAGGTACAAGTGGCATACATTTTAAACGACACCTGATCCTCGCTAGTGTCATCCTTGTATCTCCTTCCTTGAGTTTGCAGAATAATAATCCTATCTAAGAATCACAAACCAACAAAGAGGGAAAACAAGGATATATGTATTCTAATGAAGTCTATGTATATGATCAAGGAATTATACAATAGAAGACAAGATGTTTTTATAGGGAATAAATGTATTACTGTATTAAATTAATAGAAAGTGGAGAATACAACCCATGCCTTGATGTTGCAAGGTCCCCTTTCAATGGCTCTTTGCTTCAACACACACACCTTTGCTCCAATGCCTTGAATGAAGAAGATATGCAATCTGACTTGAAGAACTAAAGCAAAGCTCTCAAGCATAATCTGAAGTAGAACTCTCCATGCAAATCTTAGCCTACGCAACCTTAGCCTTTTCCATGAGAGATCCATCTTTATATAGTGTGAAAGAGAGATGGATGAGGAGATTAGGCTGATCCCACCAAATCATAGAAGCGAGTAAGATCCAAACCAATCAGAGGCTGCCTCATCTTCTAGAAGATTCCCTTCTAGAACATTTGTGCATTTTGACTTTTCCCATGATTTAAGCATCGTCGCACCCTATGCACAAGCAACATGCGACGACGTTGCAATCCAGGTTTAGGGCAGAGTGCGACGATCAGGCATCATCACACCCCATGCATATATCAAGGTGTGACGACCTTCCTTGATATGGTTTTTGAAAGGGGAAAGAAAATCACTTTTCTCATGGAGAAAGTCTTCTTTTAATATTTTCAGGGAACATTAACACATGTTGTCAAGTGATCACTGAGACGACCAAAATAATGTGTAATAGCAATGATGTGGCAAGTGACTTGCATGTTGCTTGGGTTGTTGATTATGTGGCGACTGGATTGTACGAGCCAATCCAAAGGTGACATGTGGCCCAATCACAGGGTGCCATGTGGCACCCCAGATTTTCCAATATTGGTTGGATCAAAAAATTTGTTCCGCCTCCGAAGGTTTCGAACCCATAACCTTCGAACAAGCCATGTCTTCGCGAAAGTGGGCACACCATCTGAGCAACATTTCCACTTGTTAAATTATGTGGTGATATATTTTATTTAAGTTGCATATTGGCGAGATTTTTTGGATAGGCCCCGGTTAGCGGGTGCTAGCCCGCGACCAGGGCTATAGACTAGGAGCCAAGGTGGGCGCGTGGAGAGTTAAGGCCAGGGCACATGGCCACCATACGACTGTAGGTTTAGGCTTGATCGGAGGACTAGGGCTGGTGCGTAGCCCTCGGCCATATGGCAGCGCTCATATGACCAGGGGCTGCACCCAATAATTTGCTGGAATTTGGGTTTTTAACTATATTATATGGATTTTTGGGGTTTTTTTGCTGATTTTGGGAGATTTTTTCCCAAAACTGAGGATATGGAGCCTGATTTGAGGCCAGATCTTGGGAGGAAGTTGGGATAGGAACCCCAACTCAAGATCTATATAATTCAGAGGCTTTTGACAGACAAAGGGTTCAAAATTACAGAATTATGATGATTTTGTGAAGCTTGAAGCCATTTTTATGCAGGGAAGCCATTGAGGAAGCGAACTTTGGAGGCCAATTCCGGGCGCTACGCTCAACCTTTTTCAGTTTCGTCGGTTGTGTTGGATTCTTGAGGTCAAGCAGAACAAAACCATACCAGTTTTTAATCCTTTTGATACATTTCTATTGTAATTTTGAAGCATTGAAGAGAAATAATAAATCCTCCCCCACCGAGACAAAGACCCAGAGACGTAGGCAATCTTGCCAAACTCCGTTAACAACCTTGTTGTTATGGTTTGTTGTTATTTATGCTTATATTATGATCTGCATTTATTTATGATGGATGCAATATTCTCTCATTAAGTTCTTCTTCTTTCCTTAATTCCTAAATGGTAATTGAACACATGCTTAAAACTCAACCAAGTCTTTAAAGATCATTTTCGCTCAACCAAGTCTTTAAAGATCATTTTCGCTCAACCAAGTCTTTAAAGATCATTTTTGGATCACATTGTTTCTTGGCTAAAGAGCACATCATACTTGATGGAGTTCACCAAGCGTTTGAGGGCTATTTGTTTGGTTTGCCCTCTTAGACCCCTAGCATTTAGAGTCATGAGCTTCATTGGGTAACCCTCTTCGGGGTATTGGTTTCTCTAAGGACCCCATCAAGTAGAATATGTTTACCTTGACTCACTTCTTTTAATGTTCTATCTTGTGCTAGCTTGATAACAAATCTCCTTCCAACCCTTGAACTTCCAATCTCCTTAGGGACGTCGAGCCCTAATCCTCTTGATTGATAATCAATCATAGATTGTGAGGAGGTTCTATATTGCAAAGAGTAATGAAAACCTTTTTTCATTTTAGGAGATCCAACCTTACCATTTGAGCTTTCAATTACATTAGGGAAATTAGCCCCCCCAAGATTCAGAATCATTATCAACATGTATTGCTTGGAAATCCAGAAATTTGTTCTCAATCATAGGGAGGACAGATTCCAAAAAATGACCTCCCAAAGCTTGCTTACATAATCGCCCAGATGAAGGAATATTGGATACTCTAGGACTTTGACCTTGGGTAGGAGGAAAGTTTTCTTTGTTTTCAGAAGAAAAAAAAAGCATCCACCCGAGGAGTACTCGACTTTCCAAGGTCATCCAACCTTTCTAGATAAGAGTCTGTTAAGTCTAAAAATTATATAGACAAAGGGAGAGAGGAGCCCTAGCCCTCTAATGGGATTGTCACAGAACCATCAATTATCAAATTCTTTTCATTCAGGACCAAGGCCATAGCTTGTGTAGATATCAAAGAAAGATCAATCTTCTCATTGGGAGCAACTTTGACACTAATAAGAGGAAGGATAACCTCTGAAGAGGGCACATTATTATCAAAGGAACATGATGTCTTATGGTTTTTTACTCTCTACACCTTTCTGACAAAGGGATTAGAGAATTTTGACACTAGATGGCCATAGACATGGCATCTTGTGCACATGAAAGGGAAGTTTTCACAATCCAAGATTTTTGTTTTCTTGAAGTAGCCCAAATCCAACTCCATAGATTCAAACAACCCTAAGCTAACATCAATTTCAACTAAAATTTTGGTTATGGATCGAGCATATTTTGTCTTATAAGAGTCATCATACATGACAAAGTTACCAAGCTTATTACATATATCCTTCAACGAGTCGTTGTTCCACAGCTCCATGGGAAAACGAGGGAGTTTAACCCATAATGGCGTAGACCTAATAAAGTCAATCTAGGCATCAAAATACGACCTCCAAGGCTTGATTGCTAAACAAGTTGTATCCAATAGCAGTGCCCTTGTAAAATTAAATTGATGTCCTATATTGAGTTAAATATAAACCCTATCCAACCTCTTTCCAAGAGATGAAATATAGGCGATTATCCAAGGATTGGAAACCAGGTTTCATCTAGCCACTTACCAAGGGTATCCATATTTATCAACTGCCCGAGAAATTTTCCAACGAGGTTTTTTCCAATCATGTCCCCTATCTGTTGCACCCTCAAATCTTTCCTGACCACAAGTGCAATGGAATTCTCCCGAGACTTTATAATCTTCCTCTTCTTCTTCTTGAGGGGAAATTTACATGCATGAGGGTTTCCCTGACTAGAAACCCTAACCTATGATCCATCCGAGCCATCGACATCAGAAGGATGCAAAGTCTTAGACAAGGGCTCCTCTACCTCCTTAGAACCATCACTGGTGCCACCCAAGAAGGAATCCCACTAAGCTACAAAATTCGACGAAGGATTATTGCAAGCAAGAGTGGACTCTAACGGAACAAGAGTTGAATCACCATGGATACCAACAACTCCATTCACCATGTTCAAGCTAATTCCATTGTTGGCAATACCTTCTCTATTGAGACACCAAAAACATGCGAGAAGATCTTTGCCTTAGATAGAGTGTCTTTGTTGTAGTTGACAAAGGGCTCATAGTCAATTATCTTGTAAGCCTAACCAAGCCCTAATCGTACTCAAGAACAAAGCTAGGGTTCCAGAATTGAGCTTAGAATCGCAAGGTCGCTCATGCCCCCATCCGCTTCCATAACTAGATTCACTCCCCACTATTTCAATATACGACAAAATTTTACTTGACGTTATAACTTAATTATTCTTGAGGATCTTTTCATTTACCAAAACTATAATTATCTTAATACTTTCTTTTTGTTTTTTATTGGTCAAATGGAAAAATAAATAAATAAAATAAAAATTTAAAGAATATAAAGTGGAAAAATAAAAAGATTCTAAAGAACATAGAGTAAGTTTTTTCCATTTTCCTATAATAAAAATAAAATTGTAAAAAATATAAAATATGATTTTCCTAATAAAATTTAGGATTTCAAGGAACGTTAAACATCATCATTACTAATTTAAAAAACAAAATATATATATATATATATTACAAAATAAATATACCTTACATTTATTTCATACATCTACACAATAAAAATAAATAAATAATAAACATATAAAAACTAATAACATAAAACAAAATTAAACATAAATATAAATATATAAATTGAAATTTGTTACTATTATACTCAAGTCCACTATAAATAATATCATAGTTAATCCACATCTCTTTAATAAAAATATAAATTATAACATTATCTAAATCTTCACAACTCTTTAATAAAAAATAAATTATAATATTATCTAAATTTATTTTTTAAATATTAAATTAAATATAATAAATAATAATAATAATTTAATGAATTCATAAAAAATAAAAAAAAGACATTTCATATTGACATATCACCAACCATTTTAAAAGCTTTTATTGTGCACATATGCCTTTGTTTAATAAGAAAAGGTACGATACTGGGATAGTATATTCTTTATAGATTTATCACACTCATAAGAAAGTATGGCTATAAAAAATATTTAATACATATTTTTAATTTTTTTAACTTTATTTATTAAAAGTGCATTGTCCCTTTCCTTCCAGCATGATGACAATATTATCCTTCCAGCATGATGACACTATTATATATGTGGGTCATCGTGTGTTTAATAACAAACATTAAAAAAATATTTACTTAATAAACAAGTGTGATGATTATGACTTTTATGAGGCCAGCATTTCAATGATTTTCTCATGGATCTGTTAGACTTGTAAGCAAAGGTTACTTTACAGACTCCTAAAATGTTTGAGAGAACTAATGAGTTGACCATCATTTCTCTTCGAGAGCACTAAACTTAGAGGCATCTAAAGGTGTCATGCATGGTCTTTAGTCTCGGTTATGTATTGTTTTTTTT
>SNQJ01S0070919.1:17626-56111 GCA_010110895.2 Picea sitchensis
TTATCTTATAGAATAAAAAGTTACCATAACTATTAAATTATATATGACATTTGTTGTACAATGCAATGCTTCCCATTTTTTTGGACATGTGGAGTGTTCAATACTCCGCATTTTATCTCATATAATAATAATAGGGTTGCCATAACCATGACATTTTTCGTACAATGCAATGCATCTTACTTTTTAATAAATGTGGGGTGTTCAATACTCTATGTAAAAGAAGTTGTTTAATTTTTTGGGGTTGGTTTTTTTTTAAGTGATAAAGGAGTTTAACATTTTTATCAAATTGGAGCTTAGCATTTTTATCAAATTGGATTAATTCGATGAATTTCAATAAGATATTTTATCTTTTTATAAAAAAGATTTATTAGAATTTTTAAATTATAAATAATATTTTTTTTTATTGTTTTTAGAAGATTTAATATCTTTGCTTCTAATATTAAAGAGAACAATGTTTTATAAGATTTTATGGTTGAGAATTTATAACTTTTAATTCTTTTTTTGTCATTGATTCTTTGAGTTTTCATTTCATTGTGGCAATTTCTTCTATGTGTTAATGTAGATAATGGTCCTCCTACTAACATAATCGTTGTTTGTATGTGGGATGAATATGTATGTTTTCTCGACCTTCCCCTCCTTTATGGGATGTTGTGTTTGTGTGTTAGAATATTAAACAACATGCAATAACATGATAATAAACAACTTAATACATTGCCTTTGGCATCTTGGAACAATTTTTACAACCATACAATCTCCTCTCTCTTCCACCCCATAAAATCCCTGGGAGGTTCCACTCTCTCTTTTCTTTGCAACTACTAAAAAATGATTAGGTTTTAAACTCTTTTGGTTTCAATTTATGTTTTTGGCTTTACTAAATCACATTTTCCTTTGATATTAAGGAGGCCACCAAACAAGGATCATATCATTATGGTGTGACGATGGGTTTTGAATGGATCCAATAATTGGATTATGCGAATAACACTTTCAACATAGAGTTTATTTGAGTATAGGACATATAAAAGATGTTTTCCCAAAGGCCAAAAACTCTTAGGGGAAAAAAAGGAAAACAACAAACCTATAGTATTGAAATACTTTAAGATGAATTTCCACGTAATAGCTCCAAAAAGGGATAGAAAATGATCAAAACATGGAGCATCAACAAAGGAAAACAACAAACCTATAGTATGGAAACACTCGAAGATGAATTTCCACATAATAGCTCCAAAAAGGGACAAAAAGAGATCAAAGCATGGAGCCCCAACAAAGATCCCAACCCCTCTCTTTGAAAAAAGCAATGCAGACATAAAGTTGTGTCAAAAGAGTGACCCCACCTTTACAAATTATTGCTACAGACAACAAACCTAGAGTATGGAAACACTCTCAAATGAATTTCCAAATAACAACTCCAAATATATATATANTATTAAAAAAAAAAAACTCATAAATATAAAATAACTATAACCATAATATTATTTAAAAAGTAAAAACCATATTAAAAAAATAAATTTTCCACAAAATTTACAATTAAAAATTAATAAATAAATAAAAACAAAAAATAACTTTGTCTTCACAAAATTTACAATTAAAAATTAAAACTATAAAGAAATCTAACCTTGGATCTCACGTTGTAAAGGTCAAAATTAAACATCATATATAGAGGAAGAGTAAATATGATTGCCAGTGTTTANTATAAAACTTGAAACATTAACAAAAATCTTAACCCCTCTTTTTGAAAAATGTAATGTAGATATAAAATCATGTTAAAAAAACAATGTTGTCTTTAAAATTATTATTATTACAAATCTCTCAGAAAGAAAACAATACACCTTCCATTATCCTCAAAGTATATTATTAAAAAAAAAAAACTCATAAATATAAAATAACTATAACCATAATATTATTTAAAAAGTAAAAACCATATTAAAAAAATAAATTTTCCACAAAATTTACAATTAAAAATTAATAAATAAAAAAAAAACAAAAAATAACTTTGTCTTCACAAAATTTACAATTAAAAATTAAAACTATAAAGAAATCTAACCTTGGATCTCACGTTGTAAAGGTCAAAATTAAACATCATATATAGAGGAAGAGTAAATATGATTGCCAGTGTTTAAAGAACACCCTCTCCCACACTTCAGCTTATTCATGATATTATATTTGATTGCATGCTCAACCATACTCGATATATATATTATAATATTGTGGTCTAGAGGATGCTAACAGGTCAAGCATCCATACAACTTTTCCTCACTAGTTGAGCATATTTCTCTCTAAGAGATCTCATTTTCAGGAGCACATGGAAGGGCCCATAAACATGGCTGATGGCTGACCCTAAGATCAGAGATGTAGCCCTCGAAAAATACATGGTTTTGTTTGTATTGTCCTTTAAAAAATTATAAAATGATTGCATTCTTTGCCACTAGAATGGTTACACCAACACTTCAATAGAATCTCTACACCGACATTTCATTTTAAACAATAAAGACTTTTTTCTACACAATAACCAATTTTTAGATGTGTCACTCAATGATAGTGGGGTGGAATGTTCATGTTTGTTCATTGTTTTTAATCTAGCTACCATTATAATAAACTAAGTCCCAAATTGATTAATGACTTGTTTTATCAATTTAATCTGAAAGTACATGTGATAACTAAGTTAGATTTTGTCACTAAACCAACTCATAAACTTAGTTTATGAAAACAATTATCATTAAAATAACTAAGCCCAGTAAAGACTTTTTTGCTACACAACAACCAATTTTTTTAGATGTGTCACTCAATGATAGTGGGTGGAATGTTCATGTTTGTTCATTGTTTTTAATCTAGCTACCATTATAATAAACCAAGTCCAAATTGAATAATGACTTGTTTTATCAATTTAATCTGAAAGTACATGTGATAACTAAGTTAGATTTTGTCACTAAACTAGCTCATAAACTTAGTTTATGAAAACAATTATCATTAAAATAACTAAGCCCAATTGATGAAGGACTTGTTTTTATGATAGCTTAGTTGGATGTGGTCTCTAAACTAACTAAATTATTTGATAGCTAAGTTGGATATTGTCTCTAAACTAACTATGTTAAAATTAGATTAGTTGAGACAAATTAGAAAGAATCCAAGCATCCTCTTGATGTGACCTCGCTTTAAACATTATGCAAACACCCATTGCAATATCTTGTCGGCAGAGCTTCCCACCATCACATATTGATGTGGTCCTCATTGGAAACCATTTTGGTGAAAGGAATACTATCTAGCCCAATCTTCTTCAAATATTCTTTTGTTTTTTATTAATGATGTAGGTATTTTGTGTTTTAATTGAAACATTTATATTCATATTTAAAAAGTGATGGGTTACACACAATTTTGTTAAATGAGAAGAATTTTGTTAATTAAAATAATATTTTGTTGATTGATTTAATGTTTTAGTTACTTATTTAAATTATATAATTTTTTATTTTTATTTGTAAATATTTTTTTTATTTACATTACTAATATGAATATTTTATATTTTAATTTAATATTTATAAGTAAAAGGTTTTAAGTTTAAAATTTTAAAAAATAAATTTTAAATAAAGGAAGTTTTATTCATCACCAAAAAAACAAAAATTAGTGATGTGATTTTTTTCTAACACCTTGATTTAATGTTTTAAATATAAATTCATATCAAATTGTTAATTTTTTTATAAAAATATTTTAAAAATAAAATAAAAAATTAATTAATAAATCTTTAATTTATTTGATCAAAATATATTTTTTAATTAAAAAAATACATAATTATTTAAAATTTTAATTAAATATTATGATTTTTAAACATTTAATGTATCACAATTTCCCAAAACTATTTAAGTTTTATCATAAAAGATGGCATTGGTATCCAAGGATATACTATTAATAACATATTTCCATTATCATAAAACCCTATGCTCATGCACTAGCACCATTTACCATCAAGAAAGCATGATCAATTACTTGTTCCATTATCATAAAACCCTATGCTCATGCACTAGCACCATTTACCATCAAGAAAGCATGATCAATTACTTGTTAAGTTGTGAATTTGAGAGTACTAAATAAAATGTTTTATGGAAAATATAAGGTGAGTTTGGGTTTGTAATATGATTATACAAATCTAATGATTTATTAAATAAATATATGATCTTTTATTTTAACAAAGGTTTAAAGTAATATAGTTTGATTTTCTTTTCATCTTAAAAGAGTTGAAAGTAATATTAACATGAGAGATCATAGTTCATAACTTCTCCACCTTATTATGAAACTATGTTGTTGTATTAACACAATGTGTACCTAAGAAATACTCAATCAACCACTTTAATTTGAGAAATTTATATTTTCTAGGTTTTGGACCAAAGTCATTATTTTTACAAGCATTCTAACTTGGTGCTGGACTAATACTTAACAAACTATAAAATGATTAGTCTTAACAAGAACATGGAGGTAGCCTTATGTTTTCAATATGGTTACATATACCCACCCACTCATCAAGATGTTTGACCACTTCATTTTAATCTAGGTTGTTAGTAAGTAAAGGGCATTATTTTCCCTTATCTAGGTTTTGAATCAGAGTCATTATTTTGACAAGCACTCCAACTTGGTGCTAGTCTACAACTTAACAAAATATTAAATGATTAGTCTTAAGGAGAACATGGAGGTAGCCTTAGGTTTGCAATATGGTTACATAGACCCACCCATCAATCAATATGTATGGCCACTCCATCTTCATCTGGGTTGTTAGTAAATAAAAGGTTTTTTTCTCCCTTGTCTAGGGAGATCACTTTTAATGGGAGATGGTACAAAACTCTTTACAACATCAACTTTACAACTCGATGACCTTAGTATATGAGTTTGTCAATGAGGCATACTATATGGCACCAGATTTCAATGAGAAGCTAAGTTGAGATGCGTGAACGAGGAAAACAAGGAGGGCGGAAGCCGTTCTTAATAGATACAAAACAACATAGGTTTGACACTAACACATGTTGTGCTCCCTCTTTCAAATGCTCATAACCCCAATACTACTTTATGGACACAAAGTATGGGGACTAAATATTTCTAGAAACAAATGGAACCAATTCAAGTGGGTGCAAAAACACTCAATAATAAGCTACCAAAGCACAAAGGGAGTCCCTTGTCCCACAAACAAGGGGTTTGATACATTAGTTCGATGTATGGCTAGGTCATGACCTTAAAAATCAGTTTTTTATTATTATTATAAAATGTAACACCCCTTACAAGATACTTTTAACTGAAACATGATTGTACTTAATGGAATTGAAGTTGGCACTAAGAAAACTTATTTTTTATTGATAGGGAATTCTAGCCATGGATAGACATGATTTCAGTAAAAATAAACCAAAATAAGTTTAAAAAGACGAACAAAACATGAAACCAACAGTGCCAAAAATGGTTTGAAGAGTGGAATATAGAAGTAGAAAGGTTCTCAATGGTTAAACGACCCTAAAAAGTCATGTACAAGAATTCTATAGGAAGGGAAAATGGAGAAACATGCCAAAATAAAATAATGATATCACATAAACAACTTTAACAAACACAAGGAGATCAAAGTGCAAAACTACTTGAAACTTAACAACCCATGGTTTGAAAGCAAGTAATATCACATATGAGAACCAACTAATATATGTGAATATATGAATATGTGAAATGAGAATATGAGAACAATCCAAGGTTTTATGGGAGGAAAGGTTATGTTGAGTATGTAGAAGTAGGGAGGTACAAGCTTAATGATACTTTCTCATATGTTGTGCAACATACTCATGAATTAGGTAGAGGTTGAATTTGCATATTAGACACTAGAAATTAAAATTTCAGGAGTATTGTAAGGTGGCTAGAGAGGTAGTGGGGAGGGGGGACGGGCACAGAGGGCCCATAGTGATAATAGTGGAGGCCATTCAATGTAAGGTGGACCAAGTCCACTATATTATTAAATAAGGCCCACTATGGTAGTTATATACAATAAATGAGCAATTAGATATAATAAATGTAAGAGGACTTCTTAGAAGGTTCTACTTCTAGAAGATTCCTCCTCTAAAATGTTCTTAGGTGATGGTAGTACTATATAAAGGGGTTCAAGCAATGTAATGGGATATGAAGAGAATTATTGTATTTGGAGTGGTAGCTCAATAGGAGGATGCCCCCTCGAAGAGGCAAGTGAACAAGAGAGGATCTCTTCCATAATAGGATCCATTGTATGGTGTTGTCCTACCTCAAGGGTTTGGTAATAATAAAGTGTGGTTTCTTCTATATTGATCTGTGGATCTATTGTGTATTCAATATTTGTGGTGATTATATTTGTAGATCTATTCAGGTTCTTAACAAGTGGTATTAGAGCACTTTCCTTGGCAGACTTTGTGGGCAATTTTTTTTTATTTTTGCAGATTTTTTTCGGAGAAGAAAAAAGAAGGCTGCGACATTTTAGAAAATTTCGGCATATTTTTGTGAAAATTTTTCAGAATTTCATTGTAGATCTGAGTTCCTCTCAAAAAAACACTCAAGTTCAAAAAATAAATCGTCCGAAACGGAGTTCGGAAAGTCAAGATATTGAAGTTTTAAAATCTGCAATTTTTTAGGGTTTTTTCCGCGGACGACGGTGCGATTTTTTATTTATTTATGTAGCAACTGGAGGCCGAATTTGCCCAAACAAATTACAGATATAATTTCCTCTCACAATTTCACCCAATTAAAAAAAAAAAAATTCAGCCAAAATGGAGTCCGGGAAGTGAAGTTATGAGCATTTTAAATTCAACAGTTTTTTCAGGGTTTTTCCGGAAAACGTCGCAATTTTCTGCAGTAATTTATTGTTTTGTTTTTTGGGGTTTTTTGTGACGGTGGTGGGACTGAAGATTTCATAGGGTGATCAAATGGCTATTTCTTCTCAAACCCTCAAAGAAATTCTACATATTACTGAAGCATTCAAAGACTAATGGTGTGGCACATTGCATGATAGATTCCATGACCTTGCAGATGGCCTCAATGATAGTTTTCGTAGTATACAAGATTCATTGGATAGTATGCAAGAGAGATTTTTTATGGCAGACATAATGAATGAATATCATCAAGAAGTGTATTCTTGGTATTCTTTGGAGGACGACTGGGATGATTGGTATATGGATAGTTGTCATTTCTAGGATGACAACCATTTTCATCTTCTATTTGATGACTCTCCTTCACCTCATATAGAGCACATTGTGGAGAGAAGTCCAGTGTCTTCTATGCACACTATTTTTCAGTATTCTTCAGTACTAGTATGCTATTCAAATGATTTTGGGGATATGGAGGGATCTACATATTTGGATCCCCATGATCAATGTAGATCTTTGGAGTATCATTTTTAGTTGGTTCTTGAGTTCAGATATATTTCGTGTGGAGTTCACATGAACACTTGGACATGGGACCCTGGTTTACAATGGCGGTTGGAATACTTCAACATAGTGGCTTCCATTTCTCAATGGGACCATGGCTCTCTATTCTACTTCAGCATTGTGGTCCACACTTATCCATGGGACCCTGGTATATGGTTGTACATCAAGCGTTGAGGACAACGCTTTCATAAGGGGGATGGAATGTAAGGTAGCTAGAGAGGTAGTGGGGGGGGAGGCACAGAGGACCCATAATGATAATAGTGGAGGCCATTCAATGTAAGGTGGACTAGGTCCACTATATTATTAAATAAGGCCCACTATGGTAGCTAGATATAATAAATGAGTAATTAGATATAATAAATGTAAGAGGACTTCTTAGAAGGTTCTACTTTTAGAAGATTCCTCCTCTAGAATGTTCTTAGGTGATGGTAGTACTATATAAAGGGGTTCAAGCAATGCAATGGGATATGAAGAGAATTATTGTATTTGGAGTGGTAGCTCAATAGGAGGATGCCCCCTCAAAGAGGCAAGTGAACATGAGAGGATCTCTTCCATAATATGATCCATTGTATGGTGTTGCCCTACCTCAAGGGTTTGATAGTAATAAAGTGTGGTTTCTTCTATCTTGCTTTGTGGATCTATTGTGTATTCAATATTTGTGGTGATTATATTTGTAGATCTATTCAGGTTCTTAACAAGTATCCAGTGGGAAGTATGTCAAAGATGGTTGAGAAAATGATATAAGAAAGAAGTATATGGTTAAGAGTAGAGTTAATGTAGTAACCAACCCTTGATGCATAACAAGAGAGACCAGATCCAATTGTGTAGATCAAGTCCATGATTTGGGTCTTACCATTACACCACCATATTTGGTTATCATAATATCTTGGAACGTGTCACATAAAATGTTAACTCCATTGTCCTATGTAATCATTCAATGTTGTGGATGGTTTAATATAATATGTCTATCCATTATATCAAAGTCACCCAACAAACCTTCACTCACATTAGTACAAGGGACCACCATTAATAACTTTTTTGCCTTTATCATAAAACAATGGCGACATTAACACAACACATGCCTCAAAAAGTCTCAACCAATTGCCTTAACACAAGAAACACACTTGCTAGCTTTTGAACCTGACACATCATTGTGGCAAGAGCTCCAAGTTGTTGCTATACTATAGCTCAACAAACTATAAAACGACAGGACTTAAGGAGAATATGGGGTTGTGCTTGGATTTGTAATATGGCCGTGTGGACCTAGACACCCAATTAAGATGTATGACCACTCCATCTTATGGAGGTTGTCACCAACTAATGGATCCTTGATATTTTCTTAATTAGATGAACCCCTTTTAATTAAAGAGGGCACAAAAGTCCTTATGATATCAACTTTCACTATAATGTTATGATCAAGCACTATCTATTTCATTAAGGTCTTATCCTAAGCAAAAACTATCACATTAACATAAGGGACCACAATTATGAACTTCTTTGCATTATCACATAATTAATGTTGCCTTGTTCAAACGACTCACACTTTAGAAGGGCTTGATCACAACTTTAACACACACAAAAAAACACATTTTAGGTTTTGAACATGAATTGTCATAGTCACAAGCACCTAAACCACAACCCAACAAATTAAAAAACTATAAAGTCACAGGCCTTAAAGCGAACATGAATTGAAGATAGGTGCATAATATAGTTACCAAAACCTAACCACACTTTACATTTATGTCCATTCCATCTTGATGGGGGTTGTCCCCAACTAATGGAACAATAATTTTTTTTTGGTTAAACCCCTTTTCACTAAAGAGAGTATAAATCTTCTCACAATATTAACTTTATAGCAATGAGGCTTTGGGTAAGAAGCAACATGGTAGATTATAAAATCGAGAGTTTTAAGGAAAATTCGACGTTGACTTTGGTTTGTAATATGGTTACATGAAGTAAACCATTGAGATGTATGGTTAATTTTCTTTTCAAAGTAAGTAAAGATGAGAAGGAAATCCTCAACATATGACAACGTTACCTAAACTAACATAAGTTTGTGGTTCAAATGGCTTTAATTACTCCCTCTTTATCTAAAAAATTATCGCGAGAAAGAAACAACTATTCTCCAAAACTAACTTACACAATGCTTGATAACAAAATTCCACTGAATAATATCCATACAAACTTTTAAGCAAAAATAACACAATCCCAATCATATGAATGAACAATCCATACTAAACCTATCCCTACAAACTTTTAAGCAAAAAGAACACAATCCCAATCATGTGAATGAACAATCCATACTAAACCATATTATAATTAGCAATAAGAAAACTAACTATTTAATTTAATCTATACATAACTAATCTAAGAAAACTAACTATTTAATTTAATCTATACATAACTAATCTATTTTGATAATAATATTATACTTCTTTAAAAATATAAAACCTCTTACAATATCAACTTTACAATTAAAAGACCTTTTACTGTAAAGTCAACCAACAAACTATAAAGTAATTTCCATTAAGTTAAACATAAGGAAGGCCTCTACTATGGAGGTGACAAGGCTTAAGGAAAACATAAGGATGACTTTCACTATGAAGTCACTTCACAAATTACAAAGTGACAAGGCATAAAGAAAATTAAAGTCACCTTGCAAACTATAAAGTAATCTACATTAAGTAAAACATAGGAAGGCCTCTACTATGGAGGTGACAAGGCTTAAGGAAAACACAAGGATGGCTTTCAGTATGAAGTCTCACTTACAAATTACAAAGTGACAAGGCATAAAGAAAACATAAGGATGTTTGGTTCATTAATTTAATTTTCCATAAACATTTTAATTTTTTTAATTAAGGAAAGCACAAGGATGGCTTTCAGTATGAAGTCTCACTTACAAATTATAAAGTGACAAGGCATAAAGAAAATATAAGGATGTTTGGTTCATTAATTTAATTTTCCATAAACATTTTAATTTTTTAATTCTTAAAAAGAATATAAAGTGAGTTTGGATTTATAATATATTTATATAAATTTAATTATTAAGTGAGTTTAGATTTATAATATATTTATATAAATTTAGTTATTGATTATTAAAATGGATATAAAATAAAAAATATTTATTTTAATTTATTTTTAATTATAATTTTATAAAAATGAATTCAATTATAAATTATAATTTTGTTATCATAAATTACAATTAAAAAAACAAATTTTCTAAATAAATTAAAAATAAATAAATTTTCTAAATAAATTAAAAAATTAAAAATACAATTTAAAGAATTAAAATATATAATTTCAATAATATTAAAATTACAAATTAAAAAATATATCACCACACAAGGTTCAACCCTATGATATCACCACACAATATCATAGGTTCAACTCTATGATACATTGAGATATTTACAATTTTATTAAAAAAAAAAAAATTACTATAAAATCACCTCAATTATTAATTAAAATCTCATTATCATAAACTACCATTAAAAAATCATTTTCTCAATTTTAAGAATTAAAATATATAATTTCAATAATTTTAATTTTAAAATAACAAATTAGCAAATATATCACCACTCAATATCCTAGGTTCATGATACATAGAGATATCAAATAAAGCTGAAGAATGGAACCCTAGTAGCTCACTCCCCACCTTGGACTTAGAAGTCCATTAAACTATTAATGATGGGACTAGAGAATATAGTCTCATATATATAAAATTAGAGATATTTGTAAAATTTAGATAGTGAAAATATAATATTATGTTATAGATTAGAGATTACAAATATTTGAGATTCACAGTTAAAATCGATGATGGGTACTGTTGGGGTCCTAGAGAGTCGGAACAAGGGCGGTGGTGGTTAATACGAGTAGCTAGCGCAGTAAACTCCAGTGGGCAGCAAGGACAGGGACGGGCAGCCCGCATTGGCCATGCTGCCCGGCCCGTTATCCCAGCTGGTATTACCGGGAACTCACATGCACTTTTTTCCCTTTCTTTTTTCCATGCCTTAGCTTCTGTGCAATTTGCTTCTTCGTCTTCCATAGATTTCCTCAGCATTGGCGTAATTCGAGTAGATTTTCAACCTCCTTTTTATTCTTTACCTCTGCAGCAAAAGGCCGAGTTATGTCTCTCACATTGAATTGCATTAATGGAAGAATGTGGGTCATTCCAGCAGAGCAAAACTTGCCCTCGGGAATGTGATATCTGGTTAACTGTATTGAAAAGCAGTAGATGTGGGATGGTTGCTCATTTTTACTGAAGAAAAGGTTCTTTGTATACAAGAAGCTGGAGGAGGAGAAGCAAAGGTACCAGCTAGTCCTTGAGCTTTCGGGACTCTGCCTACCCAGCTCCTGAGGCTAACTCTGGCCTGAACATGTGATTCTGGGTCCATTTTGGCGTCTGCCCACAAGTTTCCTTGTGGGGAAAACACTAGGGAACTTGATAAAATTCATGTTTTTTCGATTGCAGAAGTACCCCAAAATGGATTTTGAGCTGAAAAGGGATGAAGATTAGACAAGGACGAGTTTGTTGGGTTGTGCTGAAAAGCAAAGCGGATCTGCTGTGCAATCTGAAATTCAGTTTATATCCAGTCTGCAATCAGGATTCCACTTTTTTCTGAAGACTGATAGCAATGGAGGCCAATGCTGGACTGGTTGCTGGTTCTCACAACAGGAATGAGCTTGTAGTCATCAGGCCTGAAGGAGAAGTGGGTGTAAGTATATTATCCCCCATTCAATACCCTTTTAATAACCAGAGTCCCTAAATGTGACTTTTTCGTACTAATTATTGGATCCAAGCAGAGCTGCCCTTCGCGTATTCTGCATTGCTCAATAAGAAAATGCTTTGTTCTGTACATGCTTGCATTGTTTTTATTCCATGTAATATCGCGTGGATCTTGTACAAGTATATCACAGTTACCCTTTATTTCCTTTGCATTATCTGTTCTTGGCAATTCTATAGGGGATGCTTGCTTTAAGAGTGAGTTGATTCCGACCAGCAAGGTCTATCAGGATAAAAATATAGTCTTGTGTTTGTTTGCCTATAAGCCCAGTATCAAGTTTACTAATTAGTTAACCTTTCCTGTTGCTAGTAGTCGTTGTAGGGAGTTATGTGTTGCCAATATCATATTTGGATCCAATGTTATGAATAATAGTTCTTTCATTGCCCTGTTCTAGATAGTTGGCTGTGGATCTGGTACAAAACCCAAATGTTTTTGCTTTCTATGCAATTATTAGATGACATTATGTTTTCCCTTTCATAGCACTACAGATAACTAGATTATTGTGTTGTCGAATTCATAGCACTACAGTTAACAAGATTATCGTGGGTATTTTGCAGCCTAAGCCTCTACATCATTTAAGTGCACAAATTTGCCATATTTGTAGTGATGACGTTGGTCTCACAGTGGATGGGGAGCTGTTTGTTGCCTGCAACGAATGTGCATTCCCAATCTGCAGGACTTGCTACGAGTACGAGCGGAGTGAGGGTAACCAGGTCTGCCCTCAATGCAAAACGAGATTCAAACGCCATAAAGGTAAGTGCTCTGGCTTATTTTGAGCAATGCCAGTTTACATAGCTTAGATCTGCTTGATTTTCTGAACAGTCGTATTGTTTCTTGAGACCCTACAAACTGCTTCCCTATATTTTTCGAGTGCATGTATCGTATATAGTCTTAAAGGTGTCTAATTTGCAGGAAGTGCCAGAGTTCAAGGAGATGAAGAAGAAGATGATGTTGATGATCTTGAAAACGAGTTCAATTTTGGCGACCGAGACAAACAAGATATGCAGTACATCGCGGAAGCAATGCTCCATGGGCAAATGAGCTATGGCCGAGGTGGTGATACAGATATGCCTCATGTAGTTCAGACAACTCTTCCACAAGTGCCGCTACTTACCAATGGCCACATGGTACTTGGGGACTATTTTATCATTTGGGGCGTTCTTGTAGTGCTGATGATGCTCTCATGAGCATAGTTTTGATGTTTAGATCTCCGATTGGTTTTTTTCCTGGTAAATGATGCCCTTACTCTTCTCTAATTTTGATTTGTTTGCTTTGCAGGATCCAGGGATCCCTCCAGAACACCATGCTCTAGTCCCTTCATTTATGGGTGGGGGAAGAAGAATTCATCCATTCCCTTATGCAGATTCTAATCTTCCAGGTTTGTGATTCCAAATCACTAGTTGGACCTTTGGTTTTGGTAGATTGAGTTCACTATGTTTTCAATGAACTTTACTTATATTATCTTTGGTCTTTTCTTAACATTCCTACCACTACTTCTCTGCAGTCCAAGCCAGGTCGATGGATCCAACCAAGGACTTGGCAGCTTATGGATATGGAAGTGTAGCATGGAAGGAGAGAGTAGAAGACTGGAAAATGAGGCAGGAAAAAATGCAGGTCATGAGAAACGAAGGAGGACCATTAGGAGGAGGAAAGGATTGGGATCCTGATGGAAATGGACCAGATGGTCCAGATCTGCCATTGTATTCTTCCCAAACCTTCAAGCTAGTTTTTATTTTTTATTTTGAATAAGTTTCCCTTGAGCCTTAATCGATAGGCTCACAGTGCCGTTAATGTTTATAACGAAATGTATGCATGAAGTATTGTGTTATTGGTGTAATTGGTTTTCATCATTTTCATTTGAAAAGGTAAAGTGCATTGCTGGGCAGTAACTTATCTTGTAATGCAATCCATGGTGTTTTGATAATGGGTTAAATTGAACAGAATGGATGAAGCAAGGCAGCCTCTGTCAAGAAAGGTACCTATTCCTTCAAGCAGGATAAATCCATACCGGATGGTGATCATACTCCGGCTTGTAGTTATTGGCTTCTTCTTTCATTATCGTGTAATGCATCCTGTGAATGATGCATATGGTATATGGCTCACTTCAGTCATCTGTGAAATATGGTTTGCATTTTCTTGGATCCTTGATCAGTTTCCAAAGTGGCTTCCGATTGACAGAGAAACTTATCTGGATAGATTGTCATTGAGGTAAATCAACAATGTCCCATACTTGCCAAAAACAATTTGGTTTATTCTGGTTTATTTTATTTTGCTATTTGGCAGATAGGCCTTTGTTGTAACTCTCAGATTTGTTGGGTTTCAGGTATGAGAAAGAGGGACAACCTTCTGGACTTTCTCCGATTGATATCTTTGTCAGTACTGTGGATCCTCTCAAGGAGCCTCCACTTGTTACTGCAAATACAGTTTTGGATATCTTTGTCAGTACTGTGGATCCTCTCAAGGAGCCTCCACTTGTTACTGCAAATACAGTTTTGTCTATCCTTGCAGTGGACTATCCTGTTGACAAAGTTTCTTGCTATGTATCTGATGATGGTGCTGCCATGTTGACATTTGAAGCACTCTCAGAAACATCAGAGTTTGCAAGAAAGTGGGTCCCTTTCTGTAAAAAGTTTAGCATTGAGCCTCGTGCCCCTGAGTGGTACTTTCAACAGAAAATAGATTATCTAAAAGACAAAGTACAACCATCCTTCGTGAAAGATCGCAGGGCTATGAAGGTATGCACTGTTTAGAATGCTTAGTTTACTTATTTTTTTCTCATTCTCCTCTATTTGGCTTGTTTCTAATATCACGTTTCATAATTGATGTTGATCTACAGAGGGAGTATGAAGAATTTAAGGTACGCATCAATGCTTTAGTTGCGAAAGCACAGAAGGTGCCAGAAGAAGGTTGGACAATGCAGGATGGAACACCATGGCCTGGGAACAATGTACGAGACCATCCGGGAATGATACAGGTTGGATTTTATCAATAATGCACAGAATCATTTTTTAGCATTTAGTCTTTATTGGAATGATTGTCTAGCACTACTTGCAAACTTGCACTTGAGAATGCCCTTCTGATAATAGTTACTCAAATTATGAACTGCAGGTATTTTTGGGTCATACTGGAGGACTTGATACTGATGGAAATGAACTGCCTCGCTTGGTCTATGTTTCTAGAGAAAAGAGACCTGGATTCAATCATCATAAGAAAGCCGGCGCAATGAATTCTTTGGTATGATTTCCAGCTCATTAACTGCTTTCCATTGGTATTGAAATAAATTTGGGAAGCTGAGTTAAACTTTAAGTCCTTTGGTTTGTTAAAAGTCGTGCTGGTGCTAAATGTAGGAAATGATGTCATATGTCTTGTCACATTTTCAGGTTCGAGTCTCTGCTGTTCTTACAAATGCTCCTTATATGCTGAACTTGGACTGTGATCATTATATAAACAATAGCAGAGCTCTTCGTGAGTCCATGTGTTTCATGATGGATCCTACTGTTGGAAAGAAAGTCTGTTATGTGCAGTTTCCCCAGAGGTTTGATGGTATTGATAGGCACGATCGTTATGCCAATCGCAACATAGTTTTCTTCGATGTAAGCAGAAGCCAAATATCGTGTGCATTTACTTGCCTTCACCGTATTACTTAAGTCGTTCCATTTTTCTCATTCTATAATATGTCCAAGCTAAATTACAAACTTGTTACCTTCTGCAGATCAATATGAAAGGTTTGGATGGCATTCAGGGACCCATATATGTTGGTACTGGATGTGTTTTCAGAAGGCAAGCACTTTATGGATTTGATGCTCCTAAAGCTGAGAAGGAACCCACAAGGACTTGTAATTGCTGGCCAAAATGGTGTTGTTGTTGTTGCAAATCCCGAAAGAAGAACAAGAAAGTGAAAGCCAAGCAAGAAAAGAAGAAGAAGAAATCCAAGCGCAGTGATGCCAGTCTTCCTATATTTAATTCAGAGGACATAGAAGTAGTAGAAGGTAGGTTTTGTATTTTATCTGGTAGCTTCTAATCTTGGTTACTAAAGCTGTACATCCTCTAGCCTTTTACTAGTTTGTCATGATGCTTGAACTTCCTGGATAAAAACTGTGTAAGCAGTTTTGAAACGTCAAACATTTCGAGTGGACAAATGCTGTGTAAGCAGTTTTGAAATGTCAAACATTTTGAAATCCAGTCGAAATGTTTGACATTTCAAAANGTTCTTACAAATGCTCCTTATATGCTGAACTTGGACTGTGATCATTATATAAACAATAGCAGAGCTCTTCGTGAGTCCATGTGTTTCATGATGGATCCTACTGTTGGAAAGAAAGTCTGTTATGTGCAGTTTCCCCAGAGGTTTGATGGTATTGATAGGCACGATCGTTATGCCAATCGCAACATAGTTTTCTTCGATGTAAGCAGAAGCCAAATATCGTGTGCATTTACTTGCCTTCACCGTATTACTTAAGTCGTTCCATTTTTCTCATTCTATAATATGTCCAAGCTAAATTACAAACTTGTTACCTTCTGCAGATCAATATGAAAGGTTTGGATGGCATTCAGGGACCCATATATGTTGGTACTGGATGTGTTTTCAGAAGGCAAGCACTTTATGGATTTGATGCTCCTAAAGCTGAGAAGGAACCCACAAGGACTTGTAATTGCTGGCCAAAATGGTGTTGTTGTTGTTGCAAATCCCGAAAGAAGAACAAGAAAGTGAAAGCCAAGCAAGAAAAGAAGAAGAAGAAATCCAAGCGCAGTGATGCCAGTCTTCCTATATTTAATTCAGAGGACATAGAAGTAGTAGAAGGTAGGTTTTGTATTTTATCTGGTAGCTTCTAATCTTGGTTACTAAAGCTGTACATCCTCTAGCCTTTTACTAGTTTGTCATGATGCTTGAACTTCCTGGATAAAAACTGTGTAAGCAGTTTTGAAACGTCAAACATTTCGAGTGGACAAATGCTGTGTAAGCAGTTTTGAAATGTCAAACATTTTGAAATCCAGTCGAAATGTTTGACATTTCAAAACTGCTTACACAGCATTTGTCCACTCGAAACGTTTGACGTTTCAAAACTGCTTACACAGTTTTTATCCAGGAAGTTCAAGCATCATGACAATCTGTGGAAACCTGCACACTCGTGTAGTTAGTAGTAGTTTTTGTAGTGTATCTGAAACAACTGTTTTTCTGTATGCAGGAATCGACAGTGAAAAGTCAGCACTCATATCTCAGATTAAATTGGAAAAGAAATTTGGACAGTCCCCTGTTTTTGTTGCCTCTACCCTTCTTGAGAATGGTGGTGTACCACAAAATGCTAGTCCTGCTTCACTTTTAAAAGAAGCCATTCATGTTATTAGCTGTGGCTATGAAGATAAAACGGACTGGGGAAAGGAGGTGATTACAGTGAAATCAATTCTTAGAAAAATTATGTATGCATGTCGACATCTTTCATGTTATTGATTCTTTGTTTGTTTATGCCAATAGGTTGGATGGATTTATGGTTCAGTTACAGAGGATATATTAACAGGCTTCAAAATGCATTGCCATGGATGGCGGTCTATTTATTGTATTCCTCCAAGGCCAGCATTCAAAGGCTCTGCTCCAATCAATCTCTCAGATCGTCTCCATCAAGTTTTGCGTTGGGCTCTTGGATCAGTTGAAATTTTCCTGAGCAGACACTGCCCTGTTTGGTATGGATACGGAGGGGGGCTGAAATGGTTGGAGAGGCTGTCCTATATAAACGCAACCATATACCCATGGACATCCATACCTCTGGTGGCATACTGTACCTTGCCAGCTATATGCTTGCTTACTGGAAAATTCATTATTCCAGAGGTACTCCCCTTCACATTAATGCCTATATCATTGCATCTGAGTTGGCTTGTGAAGGTCTCAGCCATTTTGATATATTGTTTTAGCAGTAATACAAATGAACATCATTTTGAATTGTGTTAGGACAGATTACTGATAGGTATCTGTTTCTGTGTTTGATTTACAGCTCAGTAATATAGCGAGTCTTTGGTTTCTTGCACTCTTTATCTGTATCTTCACAACTGGCATCCTAGAGATGCGGTGGAGTGGTGTTGCAATTGATGACTGGTGGCGAAACGAACAATTTTGGGTGATTGGAGGTGTGTCTGCACATCTGTTTGCTGTTTTCCAAGGGCTGTTGAAAGTTCTTGCTGGTATTGATACAAATTTTACTGTGACATCAAAAGCTGGAGATGATGATAATTTTTCAGAGCTATATGCATTTAAGTGGACAACCCTATTGATCCCCCCCACAACACTACTTATAGTGAACCTCATTGGAGTGGTTGCTGGGGTGTCTAATGCCATTAATAATGGATATGAGTCATGGGGCCCTCTGTTTGGAAAACTGTTTTTCTCCTTCTGGGTGATTGTGCATTTGTATCCTTTCCTAAAAGGTTTGATGGGGAGACAGAACCGGACACCAACAATTGTTGTTGTGTGGTCCATTCTACTTGCATCCATCTTTTCTCTGTTATGGGTTCGGATTAATCCATTCATAGCCAGGTCAGATGGACCCACATTGGAAGAATGTGGCTTAAATTGTGATTCTGAATAAGCTTTCAGATGACCATATCTAGGAGAGTTTTGTGGCATATTTCTGTCACCAAATTTGCAATATTCTACTGTGGACTATGCAATGGTGTTGATATGATAATCTTGATGTATATGACATTTTGAAAGCATACTCTACTAGCCAGTGGGCATCAGTAGATAGTGTTAAAGAGATAACTATGTCACGTGACACTGGAGTTCTGGCAGATTAAGATTGGTGATGGCACTTAGAAGGAAAAGACCAAAGCTTTCTCCATGTAGTTTATAATTATCTAGGTAGTGCTTCCGATTCCTTAATGAAGTTAAAACTTCTACCTACTTGGTTAAGACTGCCACTGACGGGCACTAAATGGTTGAATTGCTCGAGCAATTGTGGTAGAGCTGATCATTCTTTATTACTTGGTACCAAGGGTCAACAATGTGCATGTATATTTCATGTTGATCTTGCATTGTTTTCTTTCCAATAAGGGCATATTTATGCTTGCCATCGAGGTCCAATATGCAAGGGAGGGCGTGGGAGATGCAGATTTTTTAGTATTTATTGATTAGTGGTTCTTCTGTCACCTCTGTATCTCAGATATTCTCTAGCTTTAATGTGTTCAGCAAGCAGTGTGGGATAAGGTTTCACTCCAGTTAATTATTTTGGATTGTGCTAATTTATTTAGCAAGGGACTGCCAGTCTGTTGCCAACGGACATGGTTGGTATTGTATTTGGAAACTGTTGTGGTAAGCTTGACAACATCTTGCCTATAAATTTGTCTAGATGTGTCATCTTATTTGTAATAACAAGTTATTAAGAAATTATCTGGGCTTTCTATTATCTGCCCTCGATTATATATCTCTCTCACTGTTGCAGTTATCATGTAAAGTTAGTTTGCTGGTGTGTGGTTGTACACATAATATTTAATTCCGACTTTGATATTCTTTTCAAAATTGCTCAAAATGTGCAAACACGTTTCATTACTGTGATGTTCACTGAGAAGCCTGTATTTGTTTTCCTAAGTCTAGCCATTTGTTTGTCAGATTTTCTTGCATCTCCACCCATAAAATAATATGTTAGAGATGGAAATAATATTTCTTGAGCCAGACATGTATTCATTCCTAATGGAGCAAGGCGGTTGTGGAAACTAGATAAATGCTGGATTAAGTGTTTAAATTATTCAAGTTCCTTTTATTTGGTTGGACATTCATGCAGAAATAGTTGGAGTACTGATCACTTCTTCCTTTGCAAGATATAGTTGAGGAGCAGTTAAACACCATCAACATTGAAAACAATAATTTCGTGGCAAACATGCAACTGATAATGGTTGAATCCTCAAGATACGGGATACTAACCTACTTGTCTTTTGGGGAGTTACAAGCAGTTTCCATATGAATGTGGATCTCAAGTCTATCCACACACATATTGGATAATTCTATTTGTATTTGTATTTGTATTTGAATGCAAGCATATGTTTAGTATAAAATGACTATTGTTAGAGATTTAACCTTCTTAACCCCTCACGTAGGTAGAATAATATATTTTCCATGTAATAAAGACTGATATTAGTTAATAAGGTCTATTTAATAATGTGAACAGGTCTAATGTTGTAAGAAGACTTAATAAAAACTTCAATTTTTAAAAAGATCTTTCTCTAAAATGTTCTTTAAAAGATAGAATTAGTGATAATAATAATAATAATCTATTTTTAAGGTCATGACCAAGCGAGACACCAAACTGGTGTATGAGACCCCCTGGTTTGTGGGACAAGGGGCTCCCTTCATGCAAAGTCTATGGATGTATACATACCCACCTACCTCTGGATTTGAACCTATGATTTCAAAGGAGGAAACACATGTTTTTAACCATTATGCCCACTCAGGGTGCATAAATAGGAGTAGAAGGCATGATAAAGTCTTGTCTTGAGAATTATTGTAATAGAGTGTTGCTCTATTGGAGGTTTCCTTTTTGAATAGACAAATGAACTTGACTTTTTATTAATAAATGTATCATTGTTGGTGTTATTTTCTATATTTTGCTGTTTCGATAGTATTTGTTGCAATATTTATGTTTTTGCTTATTATAATACATTTGATATGTTACAAGTGGTATCAGGGCACTTTCCTCTGTAGTTGTAGGAATTTTTTTAGGATAGATGTGTACTACTGGTGTTTTTGAAACACATGGATCTGTTGTTCAACATGTAACATTGTGGTTGAGAAAGACTACATAGTAAATACAAATGGTTTCATGGGATTATCCAAAACAAACGTTTTGCCTTGTTGGAAACTTCCGAAACCCCTATTGGTACTCCTTCGAGTAATCCCGCATTAGATAAAATCTGTACACGACCATCACTCCCACGTATCGTTAGGTATATTGGAAGTCACCTAGGTCTCTTGAAACCAGCTCTAGATCAATCGTCTGGTTGCGTGATTGTTATAGTAACATCAAGAACAACTCTCGGGAAGATACTCTCTAGTACCTGGGTAATAAGGTAGTACAACTAAGGGTACGGTCAAGTTTCTTTAGTTGGTGCCTTGAGATATTGGGTTGAGTACTATTGTTCTACCTTGCAAATATATCATAGAGCTATAGCACAGGACAAACCCTTGTTTGTAGGCACTCTGAAAACCCTAACCCTTGGGAAATGAACATAACAACAAAGAAACAGAGAAATTTTGTCGGGCAATCCTGCCTCCTGCATCCATGTTACAAAATTCTTACATAGTTGCTGCTATTAAGAATTTGGTGTTGATTTATATTTTTTGCAGTGAAAGTCTAGTCGAGGTGGATCAACTGACAGTTGAAGTCGAGGTGGATCGACAACAAGTCGAAGGTCGAGATGGTTTGACTGGATAAAGTCGAAGTCGAAGGTCGAGGTGGTTCGATATGGTAAAGACATCGACAACAAGTTGAAGAGGTCAATTGATAAGAGGTCGAAAGGTGGGCGTGTGACAATCGACTGAACGCTGAATGAATGTCGACTAGTAGTCCACCGATAACCTCGTCTTGGTAGTCTACTATAATAGAATTTTGAGATTCGCTAGATTTGTAGCCAATGATCTGCGTGGCTCTGTAACCATTTTCAGACACCTTTCCTTTAGGGTTTTGCTTACTGTAAAGCCTATAAAGGTGTGTTGTAATGATGTAAAAGCTAATCTTTAGATGATGAATGACTAATCGTCAAGAATCAATAATTGTAGAGGTTGTTGGTCATGTAGACGTAAGCCGAATTGGCTACAAGGTTGTTCTTGTGTAAGCAAGAGGGTATGATGTTGATTGTGTCTTAGGTGTGGACCAAGGTTAGACATGTGATCTTTTATTCTAAATGAATAAGACAATAAGAGAGCAAAACGCTCAAGGAATGATGGTTTTCCCGGTTTGGGTTTCCAGGGTAAAATTTCTGTATTGTGTTTGCTTTGTCATTTACTCTCTTGATTAAATCTTTCTTCCTCTCTTATGCTAGGTTTAGTGGAAGTGTTCTTCATTTCCTAACATTTGGGCATTCTGTTACTGCAGTATTCTTCAGGTCGAAGTATAGTGGTCCCACCGACACCCTTATTTGAGACCTATCCATTGAATTCCTCCCTTTGCCTTGATCATTGTGGTACTTATCACTTGTAAGTTTTTTATATTTTATATTTTTTAATTTTTTCCGTGGACCCACCGACCCCTCCCGACACCCTTTTTTTGCCACCTATCCCATTGAATTCCTCTCTTTGCTTTGTCCGTCGTGATACTCCACCTCTGTAACTCTTTTTTTGTGCGGACCCCCCTGTACATTTTTTGCCTCTTCATCAATGGCTCTCACTCGCGGCCAAGAAATCAATACTTTGCTTGTCGACAACACCCAAAACAAGGACATCAAGCACATCAAATCCAATCTCAATGCCCTCGATTCCAATGTTAAGACCCTCAAGGACCAATATAGCTCCCTCAAGGACCAATGTGCCACTATCAATGCCACATTCAAAAAACTGGTGAGCCAATCTCTGAACCCTACCTCCTCTGAACAACCTTCCTATCAGGAAAACGGTGAATCATCATTTTTCCATGGTCCTCATTCCCATCACCTTCACTGTGACCCCCATCTTCCCAGAGTTGAGGTCAATAAATTTGATGGCTCAAATACCATGCGATGGGTCACTAAAATGGGACATTATTTTTCTTTGTATGACATTAGTGATGAGTTGGGAAAATTCGTTATGGTGTTTTCTATCTGGATCTTGAACTCTGACAATGGTGACAATGACGTAAAAATGTACCCCAAGGGTATGTTGCTTGGAAACAGTTTGTTGCAGAGCTTTAGAGCTTTATAAACGCTTTGACACCGACACAAACCATTTAGGTCGTTTGTCCAAGTTGAAACACTCTGACATAGTGGAAGACTTTATAACTGTTTTTGAGCACTTGACTTTCAGAATAGAGGGCATGTTCGATTCTTTCTTCAAGGAATGCTTTATTAGTGGTCTAAAGGATGAAATCCACACCCCGGTCCTCATGGCTTGCCCCTAGATTTGGCTGGAAGTTACTAAATACACCAAGGAAACACAACAAATTGTCTCCACCCAAAACAAAACCCCTCCTCTATTTCTCGTTTTCGACCCACCAATCCTGCCCCTTTTGTTACTCCTCTCAAGATCCAGAAATTAACTTGGGCATAAATGGTTGAACACCAACTCAAGGGCCTTTGCTATAATTGTGACGATAAATATTTTTCGGGGCACAAGTGCAGAGAACATAAGTGTTTTATGGCTATTTCTGATGATGTTTCTGACGAGATTGTTGATGTTTCTCTTATTGAAGAGATATCCCAAGCAAAGGACCCTACTCCACCCTCTGATCCTCCAGAATTTGAACTAATGATTTCGCTGAACTTCCTCACTCACTTCTTTGTTTCCCAAACTCTCAAGTTAATTGGCCACATTAAACATAGGAAAGTCATCATCCTAGTTGACAGTGACAACCCCCATAATTTATTCATTGTCGCATTGCCCAAGAAGTCAATTGCTATATCCGTACAATCAACAATTTTCAAGTCATGATTGCCAATGGCAGTTCCATGAAATGTGGGGGGCATTGTGAAAATGTGCACCTGCAAATTGGTCAGTATCGTATGAAATCTCATATGTTTGCTATAGACATGGACAATTATGACACAATGCTCAATGTTGAATGGTTACACATTCTCGGCCTTATTACCATGGATTATAAGGACCTCACCTTGCATTTCCAACATGAGGGACAACAATATAAGTTTAAAGGCATTACAACAGACTCACCTAAGATTATCAACTCCCACCGAATGGAAAAATTACTAGGAAAAGGTCATTCTGGTATTATTACCCAACTCCATTCTATTCAAGCTATTGAAATACCCTCTGTGCATCCTGAACTCCAATCTATACTCTACGACACCAAGCTATTTTTAACACCTCTCATGGACTTCTCTCTTTCCGTGGCGTTCGTGATCATTCCATTCCTCTAGTCCCATGGAATCTTCCTCTCAATGTTCATCCTTACCGTCGTCCCTTTGCCCAAAAAATGAAATTGAGAAAATTGTTCAAGATTTGCTAGAAGTAGGTGTTATCCGTCCAAGTACCAACTCCTATTCTTCTCTAGTAGTCATGGTACTCAAGAAAGAATACATTTGGCACATGTGTCCTAAACAAAATCACAATTAAGGACAAATTTCTCATTCCTGTCATGAATGAATTGAGTGGTGCTTAGTACTTTATCAAACTTGATCTTCGTTTTAGCTACCACTAAATATGTATGAAGGAAGAAGACATTCCCAAAACTGCATTTATAACTCATGAGGGTTACTATGAGTTCTTGGTCATGCCCTTTGGCCTGTGCAATGTTCCATGTGTGCTCTCTCCACTTTTCAAAGTTTCATGAATCATGTCTTTCGTCCCTTTCTTCGTCATGTTGTCTTAGTTTTCTTTGGTGATATTCTCATCTATAATAAAACTTGGCAAGTCCATCTCACCCATGTGGATCAAGTTCTCTATCTACTATCTAAGCACCAACTTTTTTTGAAACAGTCTAAATGTGCTTTTGGAGCCTCTGAAGTTGAGTACCTGGGTTATGTTAAAGCTATAAAGGATTGGCCTTGCCTTAAAAATATTAAAAGCTTGCGTGGTTTCTTGGGTTTAACAAGATATTATCACAAGTTTGTTTAGAATTATGACAAAATCGTTGCTCTTCTCACTCCTCTCCTTAAAAATAATGCATTTAATTGGACGCTCGAAGCTGATCACTCATTTCAGGTCTTGAAAGATGCTATGTGCACTACTCTTGTCCTCGCACTGCCATACTTCACCAAGACTAAATTTGTCCTAGAATGTGATGCGTTGGGGAAAGGAATTGGGGCAATCCTCATGCAAGATGGTCATCCTTTGGCTTCACTAGCAAACAACTTTTAGAGCGACATTTGGGCCAATCAATCTATGAAAAGGGAATGTTGGCTATTATGCATGCAGTGGATCTCTGGTGTTTTTATCTATTGGGACAACATTTCCAAATTAAAACTGATTATCGTAGCCCCAAGTGTTTTCTGGCACAAAGAATCTCCTCTCCAAAGCAACAAAAATGGGCGACTAAGTTGTTTGGGTATGATTATGAGATCATTTACAAGGACCAAGAAAATGTGGTGGCTGATATTTTTTCACGGAAATATGAAGACGAAGGGTTCCTCTTTTCCCTCTCTTTGATTGTAGCCGATTGGCTTCAAGCAACACACCGAAAATGGTTGCAAGATCCCAAACTTTATAGTTTGATCCAACAATTGCAACATGATCCTCAAGCTTCTGCAGGGTATTCTTGGCACAATGATGAGCTTTGCTATAAATGTTGCTTGTATTTAAGCAAACAGTGGAACCTTAAATCCACTATGCTCTTTGAGCTTCACTCTTCTCCCACAATTGGACATTCAGGTTTTACCGAAACCTATGAACGAGTCAAACATTCTTTTTTTTCTGGGAAGGTATGAAATAAGACATCCACATTTTTGTGGTTGAATTTGATACCTGTCAACACAATAAGGGAGAAACCGTCAAATCTCCAGGCACACTCCAATCGCTCCCAAATTCCACTTATTATTTGGACATATATTTCTATAGGCTTCATTTTAGGCCTACCTAAATCGAGAAATAAATCCGCCATCATGGTTGTAGTAGATCATCTTTGCAAGTATGCTCATTTTTGTGTTCTTCAACATCCATTTACAACATCCACAGTGGCTCAAATTTTTATGGATACTATCTTCAAACTGCATGGCATGCTTCATTTTATTGTTTCCAACCATGATCCAACTTTCACCAACAAGTTTTGGCAAGAACTTTTCAGGCTACAAGGAACTTGATTGTATCTCAGCACCGTCTATCATCCCCAGACTAATGGAGAAACTAAAGCTATCAACAAGTGTTAGGAAACATATTTGTGGTGTTTCACATCTAACCGACAAAATCAGTGGGTTCAGTGGTTACCCCTAGCTAAATGGTGGCACATCACCTCTTACCATACTGTCACTCGTTTGATTCCCTTTGAAGTGGTCTATGGGAAAAAACCACCATCGGTTCTCTCATACATGCCAGGGGTTTCCAAGGTTCGGGAGGTTGATAGCACTCTTACAGTCCACACGACCATTCTTTGTACCCTCAAAGAAAATTTGGTCATGGCTTAGAATCACATGAAGCAACAAGCATATCAGGGTCATTCAGAACGTCAATTTGTTGAAGGGGACTAGGTGTTTCTTCGTTTGTAATCTTATAAGCAAACTTTACTCAAAGTTGAACACTGTTAGAAACTCGCCCCCAAGTTCCATGGTCCTTATTCAATTCTCATACGAGTGGGGCCCATGGCCTACTAGTTAGCTCTTCCCAGTGATTCTAAGTTCCATTTTGTTTTCCATGTCTCATGCTTAAAGAAAGGGATTGGAACTAAGTGTCAGAGTCAAACCAATCTCCCCGAGTTGGATGAAGAATGATCCATTTGGTTGCAGCCACAAGTTATATTGGACCAGTGTGAGCGTCGTCTCCGTCAACACACCATCAAGGAAGTTTTAGTACAGTGGAAGGATACACCACCAGAAGATGCCACTTGCGAGCCGACTACCATTCTGCAACAATTTCTCCATTTCAAGCATGAAGGACATGGTTGCTTTTCAAGAGGGAGGACATGTTAGGGATCTAACCTCCCTAACTTCTCACGTAGATAGAATAATATATTTTCCATGTAATAAAGATGGACATTAGTTAATAAGGCCTATTTAATAATGTGAACAAATCTAATGTAAGAGGATTTAATAGAAGCTTCATCTTCTAGAAAGATCTTCCTTTAGAATGTTCTTTAGAAAATAGAATTAGTATAAATAAGATTAGAAAACATGAGAAAGTCTTATTTTGAAATTTTTTGTAATGGTTGCCCCCTTGAAAGAAGAGACAAGTGAACTTGACTTTCTATCAATAAAGGTATCATTGTTGGTGTTGTTATTCTCTATATTTTGCTCTTTACAGTATTTGCTGCGATATTTCTGTTTTTGCTTATTATAATGGTTAAGAACATGTGTTTTCTCCTAAGAGATCACAAGTTCAAATCCAAAAAAGGGTAAGATATGTATACCTCCGTATGTCCCTTATCCCACAAACAAGAAGGTCTCATACACCAATTTGTTACACACATATTGCATATTCATGGAGCATTGGTGTAGGTGTTACTCATATCAACACTGTGATAGAGATCAGTGAATAGTTAACATTTATGTTCACAAACATAAATTTGGGAACTTTATGTCAGTGAACACCATTTCTTTCATAGAAATCTTGTACTATTTTTGGTTATATCTCATGCTTTTATATAAGTTATTTCACCAGTTTAATTAGGCTAACAATTGTTTTGACGCTGGGATGGTCTCAAAAATTTGGGAAATTCATTTCGCAACTTGTGCCATTTGGATGCGCGGGTCCATCTGTGGAGTTGCATTATCTATAACTAAACTCTGAAAAACATATGGGTGTTTCTTTTGCACCTTTACGATCTTACAATGCATACAAAATCTGACATTACGAACTGGAGAAGGAAATTATTGTTTATTGGTAGAAATGTGCTGTGGGATTTACTTCTAATCAGTTATTTTCTAATTTTGGTTCAGATAGTTGGTGTCACCTGAGTGAAATAGGACTTGTTTGACTAGCTTTAGTATTTGCTGTCCTAAATGTTGGCTGTTTCATATAGTGTATCAGGCTTCAGGGCAGCAGCACACAAAGTAGCAGAATTAGGCTCTTTGTAATGAAATTTGGGTTTGAAATTTTCAGATAGCAAAAACAATAACTCCGATCTTTAAAATATAAATAATGATTATAAATTTAATTTAACAATGAACTATAATTTTTATTTTTAAAATTAAAATTTAACAATTATAACATTGAAATGCAATAATAATTATAGATTAAATGATTTTGCTTTAAAATTATATCATATAATTAAAATTTAATAAAATGCAATAATAATTATAAATTTAATGAGTATGATTTATGTTGGGAACGTGGATACGATTATTAGGAATGAGTAAAAGTTTCCTTCAAATTTACAGGAAAAATGAAGTTAGAAGTTTCCTTCAAATTTACAGGAAAAGTGAAGTTAGAAGCCGCAATAATATATATTAAAAAAAATACATTTTAAATCTTATTTCAATAAAGTTGAAGGTCAAGTGAGGACAATGTTTTTCATATTGCAACAATTGCAATATTGAAATTATATGAATATATTTAATACAATAAACTTTAATATCTATAAATATTCCATTAGGAAATGAGAAACAAAATTAAAAATACATATGTACAATCTTAACATCTTTTTAAAATTAAACTTTACATATATAAATTTTAAACATCTTTGTAAATTTGAAGCATTATTCTTTTTTTATTGGAAAAAACAAAATAGTACTACTCTTTTAATATGAAAATACAATAAAAGTCAATGATATGGTTGATTGATATCAACTACATAGTGGAGCAAATACTTGAAGTGGATGGGGTATTGATTTATTAGACTTTCATGTTTAGTTTGGGCTTTAAGGAAAACATACATGCATTAAAAGTTTTTCATATCCACAACTATAAAGTGAGTATTATTAAGTTTTTTCACTTTACTAATTTTTGAAATAATATTTAAGTGTAGTTTAGTCTTAGTTTTTTAATGATATTTTGAATAATTATAATGAAAATATTTGTAAGAAATTATGTATTTGTAATAATGAAATAAATATATTTACATTTTAATTTAATATAATTCTAATTTAAAACTCTTATTTTAGGAAACTTGTTACCAAGCTCCCATTTATTTGATGTTGAACCTTCCAAAAGAGTTCCAAAGAGTTTACATATATTGAATAATAATTTGTATTTTTAAAGTTTAAATATAATATCATAACATTAAAATTGACTTTGTCTAAACATTCTATCTTTTGAATTTTTTCATAGGAATCTCGGGAAACAAATCTTGATCTTGGTGAAATCACCATTTTATGTTATTTAAATTACATTTTTGAATGTATAAATGGATTCAGGACCCTAAAAATCCAGAACACTTTAATTATTAATCTTTCAGTGTAATTGATTAATCTGATATTATAACTCGGTCTTTCTGAATTTACGCCAATTGAACATAGCTGGAGGAGCCACTGAACAGTTCGAATCATCTGTCATGTGATACTCATTATGCCACGAGAGCCCTGAGAGTTTAATTGATGTCGTGAAAGCGAACCTTGAGAACTTTTTTATTATCGCAAATAAGTTACAAAGGAATCCATGAAGCGTTCACGGGAGCTCTGAAAATCAAAAGCAACAACTGTATTTGAAGGGGAAATAAAGACTGAAATAAGCATACAGATAGAGCTTTTGCAGGGTTGGCGAAGTATTGACCTATTATTTGGTTTATAAAATCTGTGGGCTGCTGTCAATTTGTTTCTTCACGATTTGTCTCTGAATGGTGTATATGGAGTTAAAAATCTGAGTCAAATGTGATTGTTCTACCAGTGTGTGTTCGGTGGTGTTGTTGGCCGGTGTCGACCAAAGATTCAAATGATCACCTTTTTTCTAGTTGCTTTGATCTCTTATATTGGTTGGTGTTCAAATGGTCACTGTTTTCTGGTTGCTTTGATCTCTTATATTGGTTGGTGTCCAGGTGTAATGTATCTGCATGCAATCCCTTTCACCAACGGTGTACCAAGCTCAAAATTTTCCCCCAGTTACAAGTCAGAGATCAGAGATCATGTATTTCTGGTTGGACCTTCTAACCAAAGCTTTCAACACTGCAAACTCAATTTACTAGTCAGAGATAAAGTAATTCCAGTTGGGCCTTCTAACCTAAACTTTCGACAATGCATACCCAATTCCAATGCAAGATTATATGGGATTCACAACGCTGTAATTCAAATTTGTGTTGTCTAAACAATTTTTTTTTGGATTTTTTTCAATAATCTCGTGTATTAAATTTGGATGAAATTTCAATTTTCTATTATTTAAATTGCATTTTTAAATGCATAAATGGATTCAGATTATACAGACCAGTCAATGAAGTGATCTTTTGATAATTTTTAATTTTTTGATAAAATGCATATTTTGGTACTGGGTTAAATTGGTAGGTTGTAGTTTTGGGACATTAAGTAAGTCCCATAATATCCACAAAGGAAACCAACTCGGGGACTTGACCCTGTGAGGTATTGAGTGTAACTCATGGCACTTAACCAACCCATTGGACTAAAATTATCTATTTTTTCTATTATATATATAGTTTTGATTTTTCTTTTAAAATATATTTAAAAGAGTATTATTAGAACTTGAGTGGGCATAATGGTTAAGAATATGAGTTTCCTCTTACAAGGTCACATATTCAAATCCATAAGGGAGTAGGGTATGTACACCTCTTTAGCAATAGGGAGTCCCTTGTTCCCCAAACATGGGGTATCATACACCAATTTAGTGCGAGGTTGTGACCTTAAAAATTAGATTATCATTATTATTATTCTTTTAATAGAAATTGAGAGAGTTTGTATTATATAAAAGGTTGTAGCAGAGGCTAAACAACATAGTTACAAAATTTGATGGCCTTAATTTTCATACAAAGTTACCAACTCATTATCGGATGCATAGAGAAAATTCTTATATAATTCTTTGAAAAAAACTCCTAAAATACTAATTACTTTGCAATACATAACATTTAACTAAAGACATGATAACTCTGTGCCTCTTCCAACCACGTATTGGTTGAATTAGATTAGTGGTTGACAATATCCATGTCTTCAAGAATTTGGTTCATGAACATAATTGGTAGACATCCTAAAGTTTGAGGCTATTGACTGAGAGATTTTACTTAAATCAAGAACCAAATTTTTGAGCATCTTGCACTCCGCTTCCAAAGAATCAATTTGGTGTTTTTCTATGCTAGAATAGTCATAATTATGGAATTATAAGCATAACACTATCGTTCATTCTCATAAACCTTTGAAGTAATCGAGAAGATGAAGGTCCTGTTACATTAGATGGAATCTTTGTGCCTATGGAGGGATCTTCAGATGTTTTGGGTCTCCCTATAATCCATGAAATAAAAAAACTTGATAGAGCAAGGTTACCAAATTTTCTTTGAAGTGAAATTGAACCAGAATATCGAATAATTCTAACTGCTCGTCCAATCAACCAGGGGTAAACCAAGACCAAAGGACACAAAGAGATACATGGAAAAATCTTTGGAACCCCCAAAGAAGGAATCCCAGTTACCAATAGGAGCAATATCACAAACACTTTGAAAATCCTAGGAAAAGACAAGACCCTCGGGTTCAAAGACACAACAAAAGTTCAAAAGCCAACAAGAGAATTCATCACACAAAAACCAAAATTTGATGACCAGGGTGCGACAACCTGAACCAAAATCCCTTCAGCATGAATTCCAAAGGATAGTTGTAACACACTAGACCCCTTAACCCTCATTAGGTTGGTGGAGCGTACTAAATTTCTCTTCTTAACCATCACTCTAGTTTTGATTCTAAGCTTGTAGATCGATTATGCTCCTCAAGATCTTTCCAATAACTGCGACTATGCTCAAATCCGAGCTCTGGATATAAATATATGTCCTTCTAAAGATTCCAAGGAATCACTCACAGGTGACGTCATTCTATCCATGTGGAATTCATGTGAATTCGATATACACGTCCAACTAACATGGATCTACTACTAAACCATCGGACACAGTGTTACAACAAATTTTGCCTCATCCCGTGCAACTTGCTTGGATGGCCTTTCCATTTCTCTATGTAGACTTGAAGTCCCCTTTTGTACCTTCCAGAGCCAAAAAAACACATTTTTTCACATATATGCGCCCAATCAGTTAGACAACAAGTGTATACACAGGTTGCTCCACTACATCCCGCGTACATCAGGTTTGGTGCTCAAAATAAAAAATCATGTCAGGTTTCCATGCCATGTCACAAGATATATGATCCTTGACCTTCCATATACTGGAAATACTCTGACTCGGCCCTTCAGTTCCATTTGAAGGCTATAAATTGAGCCATATCCAAGCCTTAAAGAAGGGAGAGAATTCAACTTTGAGAGAAAAGACACTCTAGAGAAATTTCACTTCATATTGAGTCTATGTTGGGCGCAGGCCTATTTTGAAGAAAGAGCTAATTTTGGAAGGAAAGGCCTAATTTTGGAGAAGAACAACTAGCAGGAAAAGAAGCACGCGTGGGGGAAAGCATCATGCAAGAGGAGTAACATGCAAGGCACACAAGTAGATAAACCTAATCATGCTAGGGTTAGGGTTTTGGATAATGATTGTAACGGTTATAAGCCTAAAAAATAGTATAAATAAGAGCATAGGAGGTCTAGGTCGGGGTTGTTCTTGAATTTTTGGTTCGTTGTTCATTAATTGTTCAGTAGTTGTGTCCGAAGTTGATATAGAAGAGTCAAGTAGGTCGGATCTTGAGGGTTATATCACAGGTTGAGGATCCTGGTGTGATCTATTCCACCTCATAGAAGGTCTTAAACCCATTTATGCTTGTAAGGAGAAATATGTAATGCACACAACGCTATATTTTGCAGCAGACCTAATAAAAGAGAAGAGAAGCCAAATCTTTGTGGACGTATCCCAAGAGGGGGTGAACCACAGTAAAACCTATGTTATGTGTGTTGTTTAGAGTATGTTTACTTTCTGTCAGTGATTGATGTTATTTACCTTCTGTCAATGAGTGATTTATGAATGAATGGTTAAACTAGATATGTCAGAATGCATGCATAGCCTGGAAGACAAATAAATCCTAGGAATATTAAATGGATAAGATGATGAATGCATGAAGAAGGTAGAATACAATCCCAGATCCCCACTCATTCTTAGACTGCAAGCACTTGAGCATTGCAGTCACCCATAAAGCGATCGCAGGTGAGACTGCGCAGTGCACTGCGTTTCCTTCTGGTTTACTAGGAGGATCAATATTTTTAGAGGGTTTTGTTGGAAAAATGTTCAGATATGAACTTGGGTCAACCCTAGAAGAAAAAGAGACATTAAACCCAACAATTTGCATCCCTTTATCCTTGAAAGTATGAACTCCTTGTTCAGACCCCAAGCTCTTCCTTCTTTGTGATGGAGAACCTCATCGTCTCCTTTATATGAGCTTGCCTTTGGTGGAGGCCCACCTAGAGGGGCTTATTTTCTCGGTTCTGATATGTGTCGGCACAAAAGTTTGTCACATATATACTTCTGCTGATTATTTTAATAGAAATACTCTTTTCTCGTCCAATTGATATCTTGCAAATATTTGAATTATTATTCCATGGGAATATTTGTCATGAATGTTAATGGATTATGATAATATATATGCTAACACTATATATCATAACCATATGCTTGCATATCTTGGTTTTTGAGGACAAGTTGCAGGTATAAAGATTTGAGTTGCATGCTCAATGATGGTCTTCATCAAACGTCCGGACGAGGTAGGCTCTTGGCCTTGTATGGTTAACATTTCATTTATATAGCATATTTTGGATTAAAGTTTATTTTTGCATGTCATTCCGTCTGTTGTGGTTTACCCCATGCCATACAAATATTTTCCTCATAACACACAGACCCTTGGGATATCGAATCCCGCAAGACTATCATAATCACCTTCTTGAAAAATTGACTTACCAAGCTCACAGATTCTATCCGAAAGTGGTCTCTCATAAGTGTATCATACTCTTTCATATTTCCATACTCCAATGTTTGAAAAAATACAAAGGCCACAAGACCGTTAGGTTCACCAACTTGGAAAATCCCCATCGGGATGTCAAAGTAGCACTTCTTTATAGGTTTCTGAAGTACACAGCCCCAAGTCTATCTGATGCTTTCTATCATACTTTTCCATCTGAATGAAAAATTAACGCACTCATGAATCCTTCTGAGGTATGGATCTTGATACAATGCAGGACTCTCTCCATTAGACTCACCCATTTGGGAAATATTCCCGAAGGAGTCTTTCCGACAATAATCTCCTGAACAAGCCTTCCCGAGAAAACATGCCCGTCCGCTAGATCGAATGGTGGAGAAACATGCCGATCATTTGCCCAGATCAAGGCAAGTTATCAAGCTACATGATCCTTTCTAACATGTTCATCGAGTTCTGACAGATCCAATGAATGAGATCTATCTGATCTTAGTAAGATCCCATATTGATTTTGGGTTTAGAGGTGCGCGTCATTCATTCAGATCGGGCTCACCACTTCGGAATAGAAGATTACCACGAGACTTTCTGAACATATCCTTATGAAAACGCATTCTTGAGAGATATGATGGCTGAGATCGATTACGATCAATCATCCTCATTCCATTCGGGTTTATAAGTGTTTGACCTTTAACGAGTCTTCTCCTCGTCCCAAATTTACCATGGATGGACACTTGTCCTATCCACGTGGCAACCACCTTACACTACATGGGTTAGGGTTCCATTGCAAGTTTCCTTTTCGGGTTTAAGCACATCAAGGGCTATCTGAATTTCATACTTCCACTCCAAAGGCCTTTACAAGGCTCCATCAGATCCCCGCCTAACTCTGCAAACTAGTTCAGGGTTTCGATAGGCCTGGGTTCCCACATCAAGGTTCCACCCTCATAGTTCCACCATTAGGTTCCACATCCAAGTTCCCATGTCTAGGAATTTTACAAAAAGAAATCTACGGATATCAATCGTCTAGAGAATTTTGGATTTTGGTATTTCCTCCTTAGAGAATTCCAATAACAGATAGAAAGGAAAGAAAGATTCAATAGCTCATAACTTCTACAATTGGCTTTCAAATGTTGAACAAAAAAACCTCTCGATTTAGCTTTACCATAGCCATAATTTAGGATTTGAAGATTCAAAGGGAAGATCATTCCTGGGTATATGAAATCCTAGTACTCAATCCATACCATTCATAGGGTTTTAGGCCATGAGACACAGGCAATATGAGAATATACTTAGAAGAAGATAACTAATATAAAATTTATCCTTGATATAAGGAATTATAGAATACAAAATTCATTCCATCCTGCTCATGAATTCCACACCTGATCCAGGTGGATATCGGTGGCCACCCACCTCTTCCATCTGGCTCATATACAACTTTCATCTTGGCAGTTACATTTTTTTTTATCTTGGTAGTTTTTTTCTAGCTTTTCAGGTCCTAAACTTCAAGGGCCATTTTGAGGCCCTAAACAATGTTTTTTGGGCCCACAACAATCATATTTTACATGGAGTTAGAGTGTGACAACATAATATGTATTTCTCGAATAAACCTTTCCAACGGGCTATCATTTTCCTAAAACAAAGATCATATGCAAAAGTTATGACCCCGGGAAGTTGACATACCAACTTACCCCAACGAGGCCCACATGAATTTTGACCCTTCATCTTTTAGGGTTAGGTTTTTGGATGTCTAGGGTTTTGGAATTCATGTTTGATGTATAAAGGCCTTTGGAGCCTCATTGTACTCATATTATTGCGAATGAGTGTAGGTGTCACATCTCTTCTTAGAGATAAGTTGCCACCATTCTAGCAAGCTTGTTTCAATCTGCATTTTTACAGTTTCAACATAATTCTTGTTTTATAGAAGTCAATTTTTATTGCATCTTTGTTATTATTCATTGTATCTCTATGTTAATATTATATATTTGTGTTTCCATTTCGTTCTGCTCATAAATCTGGATCAGTGGTATCAAAGCGGTTTTCTCTTCATTTGTTTCTCTGTGCATGTCCCCAACGAGGTCAGGGTATAGGCAGTTGGGACTCTAACTAGTTGAGCCCTTGCAAGATCGACCTCGCCGAACCTGACGACTACCCATGGGGGAAGAAAAGAGAGACGATGGGGCAAGATATCCCTTTAAATTGTTACTTGAGGAATCCCTCTTGTGACAAAGGAACGAGATGATGTATAACTTTGCACAAATCCTTCGACAACTACCAACATGCGATGCATGTACCTCAAGTGGAGGTTCCCCCCCCTTAAAGGTACATTTCAACTTCGATATTCCTATATTTGAAGTTCAAATAGATGCAGATGCTGTAGAAAAATGGTTAAACCTTCTAAAAGAGTATTTTTCTGTCCACAACTTTTCCGATAGAGAAAATATTACATTTGCGCTCCTCAAGGCCGCCCCCGATGTCAAAGATTGGTGGGACATTTTCTGTGAGAAAAAGAAAACAAAGGGATATACATTATTTCTAGTTGCACCCACTTGGGGTTCCTTCAGGGATGCTATTAAGGAACAATACTACCCTATTGGAAGTTATGGCGACTTATATACAAGATGGACCACACTGCAATATGAAAGGGACCAAATAATGCCAGAGTTCACAATGTATTTCATACCTTGCGCACCAATATGGGTATCAAATAGTCTGAGTGACATATGGTGCTCAAGTACCACAATGGTATGCATAGACACATCCAGATAGAAATGGAGTTTCTGGACATTTCGTCCTTGGGCGCGACCTATCGATATGCTGTCAAAATTGAGCAGAAGCTTAAACAAAATATGCAACAGTTTGGGTCTCAAAACCCCTCATAGAAGAAGTAGGGAAAAGGCGGCCCCAACCCACAGAATAAAGGGTAGAGAAAGGATGGATAGCCTCAGGACAACCAGTCCAAACCACAAACAAAGAAGGACAATGAGAAGACAAAGAAAGACATTAGGAAATGGTGCGAGTTCCATAAGATCCCCTGGCATAACACCACTGAATGCTGCTCAAAGTAGTCATTGGTGGCCGAGGTGAAAGCCTCTGAATCACAGTCAAAAATAGAAAAAGGGAGACAAATCATTGACACAGAACCTAGTGCCACTATTTCTACCACCACCAAGGTCCATCCCAACGAACCTGATGAACCAGAGGAAAGTGAGCGCCTATTTAATTCATAGATGTGGGTGAAGGGTACTCTATTGCACTTCATCATAGATAGTAGTATCTAGAAGAATCTCATATCAATAGAGGTTTTCAAGCGGTTGGCCCTGCCAACATCACAACACCTGCAACGGTATACCATCGGATGGCTCCGCCAAGGGAGCTATCTCCACATCAGTAAACAATGCCTCCTGACCTACGACATCAAGCACTTCAACAATGAGGCATTGTTTGATGTCACCCCTCTTGAATTTTGTGATGTTCTTTTGGGCCAACCTTATTTATGGAAACATCATGCTGTATATGAGTCTAGGCCTCGTAGTGTTATTATTACTTTGGACATGAAATTATAAAGGATACTAAAGGTAGTCCCATCTACCGCCATTTCCTTGATCTCTGCCAAGCAATGCAAGAAATTTGTTGGCATAGGGGCAGACCCAGGGTTCAACGCTACAACAACGCACCAAAAAAACCCCTAAATACCAGCCCTTTCGGCAACACCTGCGAAGTAGGAAAAGTCTCACCTGAGGTAGAAGCAGGGGGGGTTATAGGACTCAAGTGTCTGTAACCAAGCTGGAACACATATCTGTGATAATGATACTTCGTAGAGTATTTTGGAAACACTTAGAAGGTGACATGCATTAGTTTATTAGCTTTACTAACATCGCAGAATAAACCCTAATATAGATCAACGCAGTAACAATAAAGATTAAACATTTCTACCACTTAGCACATAACATTGAGTTAGATCTAACATTCATTCATCTTTAAGTAAATCACTAAGCATCAATATATATATCTATCAGAAATTATAATCAAGGCACTAAGAAAATCAATAACATGAATAACACAACATAAAGCAAACTAAAGACACAAGATATACGTGGTTCACCCCAGTGTGGGGCTACTTCCACCAACTGCTTCGTCTTCTTTATTATTCTTCAATCTCTTACATTCAGTTGCTCTTATGCACTAAACCACAGAGCCAAGCTTCACACTAGAGATGATATCTGTGCACTGACCAAATCCTCCTTCCCAAAATTAGGTCAAGTCACATAGCCAACTTCTCTATCGAGCACAGAGCCTTACATAGAAATTTTGCTTCACAAAGCAACTCAGAACTACTTTCACTTAGCCACTTCCCACTATCCCCTACTCTTCTACAATACAATCTTACTTATACTTGTACAATCCATTACAATAAGGCCTAATCATGGGAAAACCCCATGGGATGAAATCCCATAACCCATTAAAAAAACCCTAAAGAACCCCTTGCTGGGTCGCCATAGCCTGCAAAATAAGTGAGATACACGAACTTAGCTACGCCTGGGC
>SNQJ01S0070921.1:0-33300 GCA_010110895.2 Picea sitchensis
AATAGACATGGTGTACATGATCACATGCCTACAAACCTTCCTTAACTTTGACAACAAGAGACTAGCATCTTCATCAAACTTCTCACATGACTAGTTTTTGGATTAGTCAACAACCCTAACTTGAAATGATGATAACTTTGTACTTGTAATGAATAAAGATCTAAAAATGATACACAATGTTATTCAGTGTGTTTTATTCAATTCCTCTACGTGTCACTACTTGGAACCTCTCATAAAAGGAGTTATAGAAAAAATGGCATACCTTGCTGAAATCTGGCTTATTCCAGAGAGCGGCCTTGTAAAGCATGCCCCGCAAAAAATATTTGTTGAATCTATCATAAATGGTTACAAAACATAATAAATAATTTAATTTAACCAACACATTTGGTTTCACTGAATTTGGATCTGGTATGAAGAAGTTTAGATGTTTTTACCCGAAACACCTGTTTTTGACTAGTTTCATGACTAGCCACAAACCCTATTTTCCACGGAGTGTAACTCCAAAACTGAAACGACCCACAAGTTGAATTTTTACAGATAATTGGTATGTTTTCTCAATGGATTAGAAATTTCAAGGTCTGAATCATTATAAAACCGTTATGGCAAAAATGGTGAGATGACTGAAAAACATACTGTAAGCACCATCAAAAGATTATCCTTCCTTGCATTTCGGCCTTCTTTCTTCACGCAGCTAAAGCAGACATTCAGCTTATATATAATTTTTACCTCATACACCTATAGATATTCAATATCTTAAGTGTAATTAAAAATGAGAGAGCCTAGCTATCTTATTTATACTCTCAAATAGCTTCCTTAAAAACATCTTCTAGATTATGGCCCCACTTTCCTTATTTTGGGTTAACCACTTGATTTCTCCATTAAATTTAGTATTGGAAATAATTTATTTTGTATTCACTTTGAATTATAATACACTCATTACTTCACTTTATTATTTACCTTTTAAAATCTCTTAAATACTTTGACTACTTTGACCTTTTGGGGCTTCTGAATGACATATGAGGGTCCTCCAACAAGGTCATAAATCTCAAACCGTGAGGAGTTATGTGGCGTTCCACATACCACCAGAAATGGAATGAAATTTAATATCCATATATATTATTATCTGAAAATGTATCATAACTCCATACATGCCCATCAAACAAACTTGGGTCTATTACCCCAAACACAGGATTCAACTTCTCATGGCCATAACTCTCTAACCGTGAGGAGTTATGCTTGGCCGTTCCACCTTCACCGAAATGGAATGCAAAGAAATATCCATCTAGGATAGTTCCTTAACAAATTCAACGTCCTTCATCTCTGTTATTCCACAAATCAGCATGGGTTTTCTTACTAATAAAAGCATCTTCAGAGATTTCACCATCAGGGGACCAATTTGGAGTTCATACATATTTAATTCTTATCAACCATGAAAAAACAATAATGATTCTAATTTACATCAAACAATATTGGTCCATTACCCAAACCTTTTTCTGGGGCTTTCTTCAAGAGGAGTTGACATCAACAACCAACCTTCTTGTAATCAACAATCTTAATTTAAGAAGAAAGAGAAATCCTTTGGACACAGAGGATATGTGAGCAACAAGATCAAAGAAACTAGATTCTAGCTACAGTGGCACAAGGACCAGGTCAAGATTGAAACTGGATGAAAACAAAGGACCCATTACTAGAAGTAAAAGTAAGAAACTATGTATTTTAAGATGCGAGAACCGTATTCCTGGAATCTCTCTCAATATGGAAGAAAGAAATGAACAACCCTTAGACGAACATCATGAGGAGAGACAATGAGTTGGAAGAGAGATGTTTGCAATAAAATCAGAAAACCTAAGGTTTGAAGATAGAAGAAGAATAAGAGATTTCCCTTTGAATATTCTAGGTGAGAAAAATGATCTCCCTTTTCTCCCTAAAGGAACCTTAAAGGAATTTTATGGAGGCTGAGAAATCCAGCGTAAAGCACCTTCACTTATTTCTTGATGTTTGTGATTTTTCATCGTGTTGAATATGACGATGATGTCATTCTAAGGTTTGAAAATCAAATAAGAATAAGAGATTCCCCTTTGAATATTCTAGGTGAGAAAAATGATCTCCCTGTTCTCCCTAAGGGTACCTTAAAAGAATTTTATGGAGACTGAGAAATCAACGTAAAGAGGCACCTTCACTTATTTCTTGATGTTTGTGATTTTCACCATGTAGAGTATGACGATGTCATGGTAAGATTATTTCTACAAACGTTATTAGGAAGAGCGTATGAATGGTATGTGACATTACCTAGTAGAACAATTTGCTCATTTAATGACCTCGAATCCATGTTCTTGACTATGTTCACCCCTCCAATTTCTTATCATACCCTTCTCACTGATTTCACCTAGATTGGTTTTAGGCATGGATGATTTTAGGGGATAAATTTTGCTCATGGGCTAATTTTCCATGTTTTTTACAAAAATAAGATTCGCTATTTTAAAAATGATTCGCCCAAATTCTATAGGATAAAATTATTTTACCTTAAAAATCGCCAAAATTTTATAAAAACTATATAAAATCCTTATAAATTTGAATATTTTAACAAAAATATCACCAAACATTTATAGTTGGCATATGAAGGATTAGTAAGATTCGCCAACGTTTCTACATTTTAAAACAAATTTCCATCCTTAAAATCATCCCTGGTTTTAGAAATAATGAAAGAATACGGTATTTTAATCTCAGGTTCAATAAAATATTGAGTAAGATTCTAGAAGATAAAATACCAAATGACCGAGTCATACTTAGTTGTTATAAGAATTTAATTCCCCTGAATGTGAAATATGCTATCAAAACATCCCAAATGGATACCTTGGAGGAGGCAATGACTAAATCCACTGAGATGAAATAAGTTATGATTGAAACAGGTGTCGACCCCAACATTATACTGGGAAAAGTACAAAGGCAGTTGTGATGATTAAGTATTGATAATCAAGGAGCCTCCAATTCAAGAAAGAACGAAGAATTCAAGCCACGACCAACTCAAAATCAAACAATTGGAGGAGGATTTTTCAAGGGAACCATAATAGATGTGAAGGTAGACCTTGTGGCGGCACAAGAAACTAAGAAAAGAATTAAAATTGAATAAATGAATAGAATTATCAAGAAAATGAAAAATGAGATAACCAGACTAAGGAGAGGGGAAAATTGTGTGGAAAATCCGAGAATTTCGGTCCCATAGAAAAGAAGGAACCCTCCCCAAGAAAACATAGCGAGGTTTGAAAACATGGATAATCTGCAAATACCAAGGGTTCCCAGGAAACCTACTCCAAATTAAGTTGTTTTGGATGATCTATATGATGAGAAAACAGTTGAGAAAGAGAACTATTATTCACCTGATGAAATTTATGAAACTGTACAGATGGACAGATTTGAGACRTCCATGTATATATTTTAAGAAGGCGACAACAACCCCATCTTGCAAGAAAATGTCACCGAGACAAGAGTATTTGTAAATAGATCCAGGAATAAGAATGACTCTAAAAAATAAAACAAAAAAGATAAAGAAAGACAAATGAGAAAAGGGAAATTGAGAAAGTTATGGATAGCATTGGAAATAAGAAGAAACACCTGATGTCAAACTCCAGTCAGATGACATATAATTTTGTAGAGGACTTAAGTAAATTAAGGATAACCCTGCCTTTTATAAAAGTGGTGAAGATTACACAACAAAGGGAAAACATATAGAGATTGTGGGATGATCCATATGAAAAATCATAAGTTGTTGTTACTAGTCCGAAACAAAGCCAAAACTTGTCAACTACCAAGCTGAGAGGAAAAATTCCTCCCTTTTACATTTCAATTGAAAATCATGATGTTGCACTTCACAATTGTTTAATTGACACTAGCGCCACCAATAATATCATGCCACTGGAGTTCATGGAGGCATTGGGCATGAGTTGTACCAAATATTATGAGACTAGTGAAACTGTGTATGCAATTGATTCTAGAAAAGTTCCATCTTATGGAGAAATCAAGGACTTTTATGCTTAGATCACGACGACCCCCCATATTATTACGGTTTTCAATATTATTGTTGTAGCTCTTCCTCCGACATATGGAGTTGTGCTGGGAAGAGATTGGTCATACATGATCGGGGGATATATAATGAATGATGGAATTTGCATGATGCTGCCAGACAAAGAAGGAGCCATTATTAAGGTGTCCCGTGAACCCAGGAAACCCTTCTCTTTCAAAAACAAGGATAATGAGTTTATGGAAGATTATATAGATGAAAATATCGGAAATTATGCTATCCTAGACATGGAACATAGTGAAATCCTAGAGAAAGTTCAAGACATGGAGAATCAAGAGTATCTATTTGAAGGTTATTGGAAGATGTCATTTGATGGAGCTTGTTCAAGCTCCAAGATTGGAGTTGGAATTGTTCTTATAAGTCCAGAAAATATTATGCATCCACATGCTATCATACTTGAATTTTCATGTACTAACAATGAGGTAGAATATGAAGTTTTGATTCAAGGGATGTTTCTTGCACAAGAAATGAATATATAACATCTAATTGTGACTAACGACTCTGAATTGGTGATTAATAAGGTCACTCGGAGGTATAATATCAATAAATAAAGACTCAAATTATATTTCAAAAGAGTTAACTAATTGATGGAATCTTTCATATCTTTTAACATTGCCTTCATTCCAAGGGACAAGAATCAGAAGGAATATTCATTGGATCTAGCGGCCTCATTGTCAAACCCAAATGATGTACAAAGAAAAATATATTTTCAAGTAGAAAGAGTATTTTGAACCTCTGTACCTGGTAACCTGGAGTATTTGCAAGTGTTTGAGAATGATGAACAAATGGAAAAAAAATGTTGCATGATGATGATGGTGCAGACAATCATATGTCTGAAGTCCTAAAATATTGCATTCAATATGAGTCTGTTTTTATGAAATATGATCATGCTAAGAATATCTTGGAAGAAGTTTCACTTCAAAAAGTGCAAGAAACAAGAAAGGTCAATATTGGAACTGACAGTTCCCCAAAATATGTCATCTTGGGAGTTGATTGCACCATTGAGGAAGTTGATCAATATGTGGAATCGTTTAAAGAATATCTTGGTGTGTTCACATGGAACTATGATGATTTGAAAGATTATGATAAAAAAATATTCCGAGATGACTTGGCAGTACATTAAAAAAAAGGGCGTGATCATATCCATCACTTGAGAAAAGTTTTTGACAGATGGAGATTATATGGTGTCTCTCTAAACCAAAAGAAATGCTTATTAGTTGTAATTCAAGGAAAACTATTGGGTCATATTGTGTGCAAGGAAGGGATTTATATAGATCCAGAATGAGTTAAATCAATAAATGAACTCAACCCCCTGTCATCTAAGCAAGGAGTTCAATCATTTTTCAGCAAGATCAATTTTGTGTGTAGATTTGTTCCTAGCTATGGTAGTATTATGAAGCCAACCAATTTATTGTTGAAAAAGGAGCATAGATTTGAATGGACAACTGATACTCAAGAAGCTTTCAATAATATCAAAAGAGAAATTACCACATCTCCAATCCTCATTAGTCCATATTTTCAAATGGATTTCATCATCTATTCATTCATTACAGAAACAATTGTTGCATTTGTTCTTACTCAGAGGAATACCAAGGGTGAAGAAATCCCAATCAGTTTCATGAGAAAAACCCTTCATGATTATGAATTGAGATATTCAGAGCTAGAAAAGAAAGACTTGGATCTTGTGAAAGAAACAACGCACTTTCGGATGTACATACTAAATTCCCATTTCATTTCTTATGTTCTATCATCACCATTAAAGATGCTTTTGAATAAATAGTTAAGAAAAGGAAAATGTGCCAACTGGATGGCAAAGATCCAAGAATACGATATTGAAATTAAACCTCTAAAGGATATCAAAGGACAAGGTTTATGCAATATCATTACAGTGACTCTGTGGATCGAATGATTTTGATTTTAGTAGGAGAACCATTGGTTGATTTAGAAGGGTACAAAGACATTGTATTCTACTTGAGGTCCAGGAAGTTTCTAGTCACCATGAACCCCAAAGAGTGAAGGTCATTGAATACGAAGGAAAATCAATGTGTTGATTGTTGATATATTGTTTAGAAGGAACTATGATGGTGTACTATTGATATGTGTTGATGAAAACAATTCCCAAGAACTAATGAGTATATTCCATGAAGGAAAATGTGGTGGAAAATTTTCACCTATCACCACCACCTACAAGATAATAAGAGTTGGATTTTATTGGCCATCAATTTTCAGATAATCATATTCCACAATAAGAAATTGTGTATCATGCCAACATTTTCAGGGAAAATGAAGATATATACGATGTCGTTACAACCCATAATTGTAGAACAATTGTTATCTCAATGGGGACTTGATTTTGTTGGGCCAATAAATCCAAATTCAAGTAGGGACACATGTATATTTTGACCGCTACATAATGTTTTACAAAGTGGCCAAAGGTAGTGGCATTAGAAAGGGCCAACTCTGAAGAGTTAATTAAGTTCCTCAAAGATAATATTATGTTAAGATTCGATGTCCTAGATAAATTTATCACTTATAATGGCTATATTTTCATTGGTTCAAAGTTTACAAAATTCTATGGAGAATATGGAATTATTATGGGTTAATCATCAAACTATTATCCACAAGGGAATGGTCTTGCAGAATCCACAAATAAGACACTCATTCACTTATTTAAGAAAACTATTGAAAAGAACCAAAGGAATTGGAATTTTATGTTGACTGATGCATTGTGGGCAAGAAAAACGACTCCAAAGGACAACAGTGGGATGTCCTCGTATACATTGGTTTATGGGAAATAAGAAAATATGGAAATTAGCCTCAAACTCAATTCCTTGACTTTCGTGGTTAATGCAGAAGATGCAAAAGACAGTTCACCTATACAAGGGAGAATCAACTAATTGTTGAAACTAGAGGAGGAATGAAGTAAGGCCCTAAATTGAACTTCTCAAAGACAACAAAGTATCAAAAGATATTTTTATCACAACGCAATTGTAAAAAAAAATCAGAAGAGAGAATTGGTGTTACTCTGGAACAAGTCCAAGGAGAGACCATCGATGCATACAAAGTTTGAAGCGTTCTGGATTTGACCATACATTGTTGAAAAGATCATGGGTTTTAATTCCTATATGCTCAAAGACATGAAGGGTAAAAGATTAATGTTTCCTATCAATGGGAAACATTTGAAAGGTTTCTTCACCTAGAACTTTCTCATTCTCCTTGTACATAAATTTGTTTTCCAGTTTGTATATTCTTAACTTTGACTCCATATCCCAATGGATGAAAGAACTTGGTCATGAAGATTTTGGATTCTTGACAACCCACTGGGGGTTATCATCCCATAGTTGGAGCCAATTGTTGAGATCAATTCCCGCTTCCGAAATTTCCCTCCCCTTTTCTATTTTCCCATTTATTTTCCATCCTCTACACCTACCCCCACTCCCCTTTTACATTTTCCCAAAAAAAAATTCCCATTTTTTTCCCTCCTCTATACCTACCCTCACTCCCCTTTTCTTTTCTCCCTTATCTTTTCCCTTTCTAGTTACTATACTTAGTCATTTTTCAAAAATGGTGGGTTCGCCGGTTAGCGAACTCATGGATCTTCATCTCCATACATAATCCCATATCATGAGTCTGATCGACCGTCATGTTATTATGTACTTAACTTTATTTGCAATCATGGGTTTGCAGGTTCAATATTTCATATTCCAAGTTCCACGATATCCATTTTTCACCCAAACATCCGTGATCTACATTATGACCATCAAACTTGTCGTAGGTACCAAGCTCCTAAGTGTTTCATTTCTCTTGTATCCAAGTCCGACTGATTGCTCTCAAAACTTAGCTTATTTTCTATCACTCGCAACCACGGGTTCCTGGGTTCACAAAAATTCCCAAATCCTAATTACTCTTGTCCATCCCCACCACCTTCATGACTTTCCCAATATGCATTTAGTATGTCTCAATGATAATAACTCATCATGAAGGTTCCGTAAATATCGTCATTAATAAGTAAAGGGATCGAGGAGATTTCTCATTAAACCACATTAAAGGATGATTTGTCGAAGATTATATTATTGTTATCTCTCCCAAGCGCTCATTTCAAATATTATATGGTTAAAGGAACAGTCTTGTCAACCTATGGAAGAAGTAGCTTGAAAAAATTTCTATGGTGATACTTTGAATATTTTTGGGCATGAAGACCAAAAATTCCACTCGTCCAGAGCATAATATTACTATTCATCCCCTTCTTCTAAAAAAGGAGTGATATGGACATCCATAATTGCTCGTACAGGGTGTGTCCCTGAGGTTTTCGACTGTAATGAACTGGTCTCATGGTGTGTTGATAAATACATATAGAGTCAACAGATTATTCAACTTCAAGACCATTCCCCCATCTCTCTTTCACCCCAATTTTTTCGTAAGATGTTGAATCTCCATGAGCTAACACTTACCTTCAAAGGAGAGGATTGTAGGGATTTCCTAAAAAGGCATGACAATGGCCTAGACCTATTTCTTGATTTCTTGGAGAATCACATGGCTATCCCATAAGACATTACAAGGACTCAGTTTGACTCATTTTAAAACCCCTTTTGGTAAACTGCTTGGTTGTTTACCAAGATGACAGGGTAAGAAAGCACCACCACCATTTCCCAAATTATTGTTTATATTTTAGATTTTACAGTTAAGGAGCAAGATATTTTCGATTGGGGAAAACTGATTTCCATAGAAATTTCCTCCCAATTGTAATAGTACAAAAAGGAAAATAAATTCTTCATGGCTTCTTATTTGGTGTTTGCGATAACATATTGTTGTCAATTTCCAAAATTGTCTATCTGTAAGAGGGTGAACTGTGAACTTGATCGAGTTACCTTCTAGTATGATTCATTATGGAAACACAAGACCTCTTTACAATTTTATGAAGTTTATAATGATTTCATTTCAGTTTTTAAAGGGATATTGTTTGGCAAAGACACTCCTAGAATATCTGACCAGGAAAATAAATTCTTGGATAAAAAGGGATTGTTGGAGAAAATGGAAAATCACAATGTTATCAAGATTTTCAGTTCCAAGGAAAATCCCTCCTTTTTTCCATGCCATGTATCTGATGAAATGTTTATTACAAAAGTATCAAGGAAATATAATTTTTGGATGCACGTTTCCATGAGAAATGAAAAAATCAATTCATACCCTTGCCGTGGAAAATAGGAGACTTTATATTCAGGAATATAAACAAAATCGATGGATTTGCGAATGTAACATACCTAACCACCCACAGGTCGGGGTATGCTACCTTGAATCTCACCCTTGGACATATTTCTCTTAGCGATACCTTTTTAAAATTTAAGGATGCATAAAAGAAAAGACTTTAATGACATTCACAACAATATTCAACAAGCATGCATAATCTAAAGATTCAATTAAGAGATAATTAAATATACAAAAAAAATATACAACAAAAGTACATTCATATACATGTAAATGATATCATAAAAGAGACCACTTATCTTTATGAAAGATGACACCAACTGGATGCAGACCAGGGACGTTCCACCCAATCGTAGACACCACTGCTCCAAATATCAATAGAGTGTCACCCCTGAGCCAGGGCTATGAATCCACAAGGACGATTCTAGAGTGTACTTGGGTTCCCAAACCTGTCATATCTCATAGGTTTCTCAAACCAGAGAGCTCTCACAGGTTTCCCAAACCAGTCATCTCTCAAGATCTCATAGGCTTCCCATCTCTCACAGCAATCCAAGTACTTAGATCTCTTCTACCCAACTTGCACCACCCGAGAGAATGAACCTCCACCCTTCTCTGCCATGCAGTCCCTCCGACAGTCTTTCTCCTTATTCGGGCTCCAGCTCAACTGGCCCAGAATATCAATGTTGGAAATATTAGGAATCGTAGATGCAAGCAATGATGGACACAGGCCAACGCATCTCAGACATGCGGATTCAGGTCATCGCTGGATCTCACCAGTGACCACTACAACCAACTATGCCATGGCTAATCTTGAGCAGTTCAGATCCCTTCCCGATCCAAGACGATGCCATGGCTAATCTTGAGCAGTTCAGATCCCTTCCCGATCCAAGACGTATATGTGTGGGTGATGGACTAATGAATGGGTAAGTGGGTAAGGAAAGTGTGTGAGATATAGAATTGTGTGAATGAAAAAGTGAAGGAAATAATGAGCCAATGAACAACGACGACCCCCCCCCCCATCAAACTAGAGGTGGGTTTAAGTAACTCATGGGGAAATCAAGAACCTCCTAGCCTTCCCTAATAATCTGATGTAATCGATCCCCTCCCTTAAAAAAAGGGTACTAACATGAATAAACACTTTATCCCCACCTCCCCCTTCTTTTGGAATCATATCCCCTATAACTCTAGTCCTTGTCCATCTAGCAACCATCGATGTGTTTATTATTAATAATGATAAAACACATATGGCTTAAAGTACACTGGCCTTTAATAATTGTTTGGGAACTCGTGACTCTCAACATTTAAATAATACATTATTTAAAAATGGGGGCTCAAAATTTGAGGTGTTTCATTCAAAAAGATGCGAGTACTGCCGCATGGCACTTTCATGCTCCTGTGTAGAATCTTCTCGTGACTATATCGTGTCCACTAAACTCTTACCATCTCTATAACTCGATTCAAGAGCATTTTTACCTTTCTGTCCAACACCCACACTGGCTGAACCTAAACTCTCTCTGCCTCTCACTCCTAATCGACGCCAATCAAAAACATGGTTAGGTTCATGTACATATTTTAGTAAAGAGAAGGTAAATGCATTATGCACATTCATGGAAGGTGAAATGCAACCATGTATGTAACCTGCCCTATTCTCATCTAATATTTCAATGGACCATGAATTTGGCTACCAAATTTCAGCAGACAACTACCCAATTCCAAAAGATCTTTCTTTGGGATTCACTTTCAAAAGTACATGCTCCCCCCACTTTAAATTCTGTATCCCATTCTTGTTCATAAAATTTCGCTCATCCTAAGATGCCTTTTTAGATTCTACTCTAATCTTGACCACCTATCTTCCATTTCCTTGAGTGTCTTTGGTCTGGGTACCACTCTATCACTGTCATCCCATCTCAATCGTAGTAGCGATTCTACTCTATTGCCTTCAAATGCCCATTCTCAATGAATCTTTATACCCATTATTATATATGCAAACTCAACCAAGTGTAAGTAATCTTCCCACTTAGATGGCTTATCCATCACATACATTCTCATGCGATGTCTCAACATTTGATTGACTCCTCTCTATTTACCCATCCGTCTGGATGATATGCTATGATAAAGTTTATATTTGTACCCAAATCCTTTAAACAACTCTCTCCGTAACTGGGAGGTAAAACTTCTATATCTCTGCCCCGAGACAATCAGCCCTGTATCCATGCAACCTAGCAATTTCATGAAAAATTCTTCAATATTAGCCGCTGTATGTGTTGTCTTCACATGCACAAAATGAGAAGCCTTTGTTAAATTTTCAACCACCACCATGATTGAATCATGTTTCATTCGCTCGTAACTCGATGAAATCCATGGTGATCACTTCCCATTTCTTCCTTGGAATTGACAAGGGTTGCAACAAACCTATTGGGTGCCCATGCTCAACCTTCACCTTTCCGACATTATCCCATACATCAAGTGATGTAATCATAAACATCCTTTTTCATTCCCCGCCAAAATAATTGGCTTCTAACTACTGCAATTGCTTTTTGGTAACCAGGATGTCCAAAGATAAGGAATCATGCATTTATTTCAATAATTAAATTTCGGCCGGAACAGGAACATAGATTCTATTTTATGCATGAGTAACTGCGTCTTCCTTTATCTCGTACTCCTTTATTTTCTGTTGTACATCTCCTTGCTGTAAGTTTTCCTTTACATGTAGGTAATGTTGGTCTGTAACAACACCATCTAAAATTCTTCTCTTCAATTCTGACTGATGCATAATGACAGTAGTAGCATGCATGATATTCACTCTTCTACTAAGTGCATCGACAAATTTATTCTCCTTTCCCTTGATATGCTTGATATTGAAGTCATACTCACTTAAAAGTTCCAACCATCTTATTTGCCTGGCATTCAAGGTCGAACTTTCAAAGAGATACTTCAGGCCGATGTGGTCTGTCCTTAATTTGAATTTCTTCCCCATGAGATAATGCCTCCACATCCTCAAGGCATGAACAATGGACGCAAGTTCCAAGTCATGGGTGGCATAGTTCCTCTCATGTTCCTTAATCTTTCTGGACTCATATCCAATGACATGTCCATTTTTCCTAAGGACTCCCCCAATTCCTTCCTTACATGCATTTGTACATATCACAAAACTTTCATTTGTGTCAACAATCTTTAACACAGGTGCATTATGAACCTTTTGTAGTAGACAACTAATCCCATAAAAGATAGGATGTTTGACACATTTCTTGGTGTTGGCCATCCTCTAATGGCTTCGATCTTCTTTGGATCTACTGCTATGCCCTACTTTGAAATAATGTGTCCCAGGCAATGGATCTTCTTTTGATAGAAAGAACACTTACTCAAATTGGCATACAACTGATATTCTCTCAGTACTTGCAATACCAGTCTTAAGTGATGTTCATGATCCTCTTCAAACTTAGAATAGATAAGTATGTCATCCAGGAATACTATGACAAACTTGTCCAAATAATTTTTGAATATGCCATTCATTAAGCACATGAAGACAACTGGTGCATTGGTCAGTCCAAATGGCACCACTACAAATTCATAATGCCCATACCTAGTCCTAAAGGTTGTATTATGAATGTTTTCTTCCTTGATTCTTACCTGATGGTATCCTGCCCTCAGGTCAATCTTTGAGAATATCTTTTCTCCTCTTAGTTGATCAAAGAGGTCATCAATTTGGGGTAAAGGATACTTGTTCTTTATAGTGTACTTTCTTAGTTGTCAAAAGTCAATACACGGCCTCAAGGTTCCATCTTTATTTTTGACAAAAAGTACTAGTGCTCCCCAAGGTGAAACACTTGGACGTATGTACCCTTTCTTCAACAATTCCTCCAACTACATTTTTAATTCTTTCAACTCTGGTGTTCACATTCTGTAAGGTGTTTTTGACATCGGGGTAGCTCCTAGCACTAAATCAATTGAGAAATCTATCTCCCTCCTTGGTGGAAATCTGGGTATTTCTTGGAATACATCTTCAAATTTCTGTAGTACCGAGAAATCTTTGACTCTTGTCCCCTTTCTATTATCTGGCTCTTCCACATGAGACGCATACAATTGACATCCTTTCCTAAAACATATTTTTAGCTGTAAGGCTAAAATATCCCTTATAGAGATGGGTCTTGGAACTCCTTTCATAGTGCTTTGTTTTCCATTTCCATCAAGACATGTAAATGTCTTGTTATGAAAATCTAGAATATCATGATGTTTGTCCAACAAATCCATTCCAATCAGACTATCATAAGACCCCAATGGTATGATATTTATATCAGTACTAGTATTCATGCCGTTAAGACTTATGGAACAACTTCTGACCATATCATGGATTCTTCTTTTGGTTCCAGTGGCTAACTGAACCAAACTTGTTTTTCCAAGTTTACTTTTCTCAAAATGTAATCTATCTAATATCTTAGGATCAATGTAGAAATGAGTTTCTCCTAAATCAATCAAAATAGCAACATGTTGGTTTATCATCTTACCTTCCACCTTGATCATCTTGGACTGGTACTCTGCTTGTCGATCATCTAAAGCTACATAGATTCTTCCCATATCTTTGACTGTTGTAGCCTCTTGGATGTTGTGCACAGTATTCACTCTATCTTTTCTATGTGGGAAATCCTTTTACAGGCTATATTCCTTGCATCCCCAACATTGGATTGGTGGTCTTCCCCTTTTTCCCAAGGAATCTTCCTTGTTGAAATCTCCCTTAGCATATTGATCTTAATGATTTCTATTAGGCTCATTCCTATTGAAGGGAGGTTTGAATCCTTTCCTCCTCTGATTGGACTTCACATTTTTCTTGTCCTTCCAATATTTATGAAGAGATTATCTTCCCTGGCCTTTCTCATACAGGTATTTATCTTTCTTGATGGCCTCAGTAAGGGTCTTAGGTTCATCATACTTTATCTTCTCCTTATAAAAGGTTGGCAATCCACTTAGAAATCTCTGTATTTTCACTTTCTCATCACCAATGAACCTGAAATACTTTAACAATCCCAAGAATGTCTTCTCATACTCTGCCATGGTCATTCTTCCCAACTTGAGTTCAAAGAACTCCTGCATTTTCTTGTCATAGAAATGCTCTGAAAGGTACTCCTTCTGGAAGTACTTCTTGAATTGTTTCCAAGTGGTCCTACTTTAATTAACATGTTCCACTTGCTTCAGTTGGTCCTACCACATTGCATCTTTCTCGTGTAAATGGTAGGTGGAAATCCTAGCTTCTAAGTTGGATGAACAGTTATGAAACTAAAAATATCTTCTGAGCCCAAGAAACCATGCTTCGACATCATCTTCCATTTCTCTTTCACCATCGAAGGAAGGTGGCTTGAGATTACTTAGCTCTCCTTGCAAACTATCTACCTCTTGTTTCCTTCGCTGTTGTCTAACAGGAGACACCTCCGGACTGCTTAGTATCTTCCGATGCATAAAAATTTCTTTCTGAGTAAGGAGGTGAGTGGTGTCCATGAGCTCTGCTAGAACTTCTAGAATGACTAGCTCTTCCACGATCATCCCTTATTTCATGGCACCTTCCTTCTTCCTCTTGTCTTGAGTTTGATCCCTTCTTCATTTGTCTCTGTAGCTGATTTAAGGTCTGCAACACTCGAGCATTTATCTAACTTTTCTCTCTCATCAGTCTCTCGTTGTCTTCTTTGTATTTTTGCACTTCCATCTTCAGGATTCTTACCATTTCTATTAACATTTCTTGCTCTCCTTTTTCCTTGCTTCCATTGGAATCTGTCTTTGCATTACCAACTATGGTATTATGGCCTTTGGCTTCCTTATCATGACTAGAGGCTCCCTCGCCTTCTTCCATTTCCTCAATATGCATCCCAAGTTGATGTGATTAAGCCCCTTAATTCTGCAAAATGTGAAAGCAACCACTTTGTTAGAATTAAGAGTATGATAAACAAAATTGCCAAACCATGCTACATGTCTCTTTCTTTTTTTTGTTCATGGATACCATATCCCCATTCTTTGAAAATAGCAGTGTCATGTTATCATTGGCTGACATAAAATTTCCTCCTCCACAGGCACTTCCTTCAAACCACTTCCCAGGTGACCACAACTAGAAACCAACTTTTCTCGCTTTCCTCCTCCCATAACACTTTTACCAGGAGTTCATGATCTACTGACGGGTGTCCTCCCACAGATCAGTGGTTGTGAATTTCTTTGGCTCTTCGGGCTTCAAAAGTTTCAAAATTTTCTCTTGCACTTTCTCTCGTAGTGCTTTCACCTGAAGTCGACGATCCTTTGACGCGTTTCTTTTGGAATTAGTGGTTGATATGTACTCCTACCTTCGGGCATTTGGGAGTTTTTGAACCAGCACAACCTGACACATCTTTCCCCTCTAGAGTGCCTAGTCTCCAGACTACACAGTCTATTGCCATGTGGCGAAATACTAGAAGTAGACACGTGTCCCAATCAGGCAAGTGACATGTGTCACATTCTAATTGACTTTTCAATACTCCAAATGCTCAAAACTTACTGACACATGGCACACATCCCATGTGTCCACATCATCCCAGGTGATGTCCACAACCCACGTCACTTCGAAAATTCCAGGGTCCACATCATCTCCTAGTGATTTCATCGTTCCTACTCACTTTGGATCTTTGGGCTTCGAGACTTCAGGAGTTTTCATACTAGGGCACTTCCAACTCTCCCGAACTTAGAATTCTTGAAATGGCCAATCTGTCGACATGTGTCCTCCTGGATGATGGATGACTAAGATTCACTTCGATTCTTCACCTAGAGTCCTTGGATATGAACCACGTTTCCTCCTTAATCTGATGATTAAGGCTTACTTCGGGTCTTCAGACTTTGGAAACCTCAAACCTCAATATTTTTTTTTTAATGTTTTTATCCAAAGTTTGCGATCTACTGATGCATGTCTCCCGCGGATCGACGACTATGATTTCTTCGAGACTCTAGACTTTATAAATATCAAACTTCAAAACTTATCTTTCCCCACTAGATTTTATCCAAAGCCCTAGATCTGACAATGTGTGGCTCTCGGCAGATCAATGGCTGAGATCCTTTCGGGTCTTCAGGTTTCATAAGTCTCAAAATTCAAACCTCCTCCTCGTTCACTTTTTCCTAGAGCATTTTATCTAGAGTACATGATTAGTTGATGTGTGTCCTCCTATAGATCGACGGTTCCCAACTACTTCGGTTATTCGAAGTTTCGATGTTCGACCCCTAAACTACCACATCATTGCATGCCTTCCAATTTGCAGGGGCATGCATCGACGATTTGGAGTAACCTTCTTTTTCATCCTGCAATTCTCCTGATGCTAACACATAAACCCCTTGGGAAAACCATGGTTTGGATTGTGGAACCGCCTTCAAAAATTATCTCCCTTGCAACTCAGTTCCCCGCAATGCCTCATGTCCGTTGATCTCACTCTCTAATGGGATCTGACGGTCGTGACCTTAGCCCTTTCTTATTTTACATCGGACGACCCATGTTCTCTATCCTCTGATCCAACGATCTTAGATCTCTCCTAATCCTACAGTGGCGATCTCTCCCGAATTCGAAGGGGACGGTCATGATCCTTCGAACCCCTTACCATGGGTCTCTGACGATCTAACTCCTGCATAATTCTGCAATGCCATTCCTCCTAAGATTTTCAAATTCACGACCAGAGTTAGATCTGGACCATTAGACTCTAACCAACAGGACCGACGCATACCAGCCTGGTGTTTCAACTAGAATCTCTTATACCAATTTGTAACATACCCAACCACCCACAGGTCGGGGTACATTGCCTTCAAGCCAGCCCTGGGAATTTTTTCTCTTAAGGATACCTTTTTAAAATTTAAGGATGCATAAAAGAAAAGACTTTAAAGACATGCACAACAATATACAACAAGCATGCATAATCTAAATATTCAATTAAGTGATAATTAAATATACAACAGAAGTACATTCATATACATGTACATGATACCATAACATAGAGAAATTATCTTTATAAAAGATGACACCAACTGGCTACAGACCAAGGACGTTCCACCCAATCGTAGACACCACCACTCCAAATCTCAACAACAATGTCACCCCCGAGCCAGGGCTATGAATCCACAAGGACGGTTCCAGAGTGTCCTTGGGTAACCAAATAAGTCAGCTCTCACAGGTTTCCCAAACCAGTCATTTCTCATAGTTTTCCCGAACCAGTCAACTCTCAATCTCTCACAGGATTCCCAACTCTCACAGCAATCCAAGTACCCATCTCTCTTCTACCTAGCTTGCACCACTCGAGAGAACTAGACCTCCACCCTTCTCTTCCATGCAATCCCTCAGGCAATCCTTCTCCTTATTTGGGCTCCAACGCAACTAGTCCAAAATCTTAGTGCTAGAACTCTTAGGACTCGCAGTTGTGAGCAAAGTTGGACACATGACAACTCATCTCAGACATGCAGCCTCAGGTCACAGATGGATCGCACCAATGACCACTACATCCAACTATGTCATGGCTAATATTCAACAGTTCATCTCCCTTCTCGAGCCAAGACGTGGATGTAGGTGAGGATGGATCAATGAATGGGTAAGTGGGTGTATGAAAGTGCATGAGGGATAGAATGGTGCAAATGAAGAAGTGAAGGAAACAACGAGACAACGACCAATGACCAACCCCCCCATCAGATCAGAGGTGGGTTTTAAGTCAGTTCGTGGGGAAATCAAGAACCTCTTGGACTTCCCAAGAAACTCATGTAACCGATCCCTCCCTTAGACAAAAAGGGTAATTAACAATAGGAATAAATGCTTAGACCCTCAAGCCCCCTCTCTTGTGGAATCATAGCCACCTATAACTCTAATCATTGCCCGTCTAATAGAAAACGATGTGTTTATTATTAATAATGATAAAACATTACATGTCTTTCACACAATGGCCTTTTAATAATTGTTTGGGCACTCTATCCTCTCAGCATTGTAACAATACATTATTTTAAAATGGGGTTTCAAAACCTGGGGTGTTACAGCAAACCACTTCCACAATGTGAATATGAAATATGTTGAAAACATAAAGGGGTTTTAACCTAACGGAATTTTAATGGAATATATGTTGGCAGTAGGATTCAGTAATTCATTTATTCATATTTTTCTAAGTGAAGAAGAAGATAATAACTTAGGCGCTCATTCTCACAATGTTGGTGACTTGGAAACAATACTTAGTACTAATGAGTTTTACAACCAAAAATTAAAGGGTCCCAATGAGAAGAGAACCGATTCCCCAACTATTACTCCTAAAACTACCACATCTCAAAGCAATGCTCCAATGGCCCACCCAACCAGAAAATTTACCAACACTAGTTCCAGTGGGGAAGGAGAAAATAATCCCCCTTCGAGAAAAATCGAGAGCTCGCACAAGCTTCCTCTAAGAAAGAAGATGAAGAATGTTTTGCAAGAGGAAGAATACCACCACATAGAAAGTGACATCAACAACTTCTCCCTTGAAGACATGGAGATCGAGGTGGATATCAAGAAAATGTTTCCCACAATGATCATCGAGGGAACACGACTCATCATAATTAATCATTGGAAATCATTGAGAATGAAACCTTCAATGAAGAAGAGTCATTTTATTTTCAGAACGTTGTCTTTGACAGGTGTTAGAACCCTATATAATAGGGGATCAGTGTTCTGAATAATATTTATCTTTTTCAGGCATATGTGTTTGCTCATGACGCTTGGCGAAGGTGGCATAAAGCATTTGACACTCACCAAGCATAGGATGAGTTCTTGCGCACAAGCTTCAAAGTGATATTACTCCTAAAAATACCACATCTCAAAGCAATGCTCCAATGGCCCACCCAACCAGAAAATTTACCAACACTAGTTCCAGTGGGGAAGGAGAAAATAATCCCCTTCGAAAAAATCGAGAGCTCGCACAAGCTTCCTCTAAGAAAGAAGATGAAGAATGTTTTGCAAGAGGAAGAATACCACCACATAGAAAGTGACATCAACAACTTCTACCTTGAATATAGGGAGCTCGAGGAATATATCAAGACGATGTTTCCCACAATGGACCAACCAGGAAACATGACCCATCATAATTAATCATTGGAAATCATTGAGAATGAAACCTTCAATGAAGAAGAGCCATTTTATTTTCAGAGCGTTGTATTTGACAAAGAATCTAAGAACCCCATAATAGGGGACTTGCTCGGTTAACATTTATCTTTTCGTGCATATGTGTGTTTGCTCATGACGCCATTAAGGTGGCATAAAGCATCGACACTACCAAGCATAGGATGAGTTCTCAAGACAAGCTTCAAAGTGATTTCCGCATTTGCTAAAAATTGTGGATTGGTTTGAAATGGTAAAGTTTAATTCTCATGGGCAAATGTAAATTTGGTTTGTTTGACAAAAATTTGGCCCTTTTTAGCAAATTTGGCCCCTCAACCTTTATGCAGAGTTTGGCTTGTTTATAAAAATTTAAATATTTTTAGCAAAACGTTATAGTGGCCTAGGGCCAACACCCATCAATGCTCAAAACCAAGAGCCAGCCATTTCACTACCAACAACCAACACACAAGCCAACGCCAACACCAAACTCCAATGCCCAGCCTCAAGCCTATTTCATTGACACAACATATTACTGTTGGCTAATATCATCACCTAAATTTCAGTTTATTGTGTGAATGTGGGATATCACCCACAGAAAGTTAAAAAAGAAATATAAAGCGCAGCTTTAAAACCCCGTGCCAGATGTTCGAAGCAGAGTCAAGGTGTCGAACACATAGAGGCACGCATGCATAGAAGGCTTATGAGGCCAATCTTGCCTCACAGTTCCTGGGTAGTGATAAACTTTTGTAAATTCATTCCACCTCAAGCAGTTCAAAACTTTGCTAACAGACTTCCAGAACTGTGCAAGACATATGGTGTGCTTATGAACCCTAATTTGGTAGCACCACCAGCGACAAAGATAAATGGGAATGTTGAAGGTGTCATTAAACATATGATAGAATCAGCGGAGAAGAATGGATGATGATCAGAGTCAATGCTTGTCTTTGAGCATGCCTGAGATAACAACGACAGATACAAAAGAAGTGGCATAAAATTTAGTGATGCGAAAGCTTCTTAGCGGGCCTCATTACTTCGATCCACCAGAAGAGCCGGCACAATGTTATAATTGTAGTGAACCTGGTCATCGTCTGGCTGATTGAACCATGGAATGACACAAAAAACCATGCTATGTTTGTGGAAATGCTGGACATGAGGGAAAGGATTGTGTACAGTTCATTGCAGGGTCTGGAATGCTTCATTTGCAAAAATGTAGGTCATTATGCTAAGAATTGCCTAGAAAGGTGCAATAGTAACAATGCAACGATTTGTCTTCTATGTGGCGATGTGGGGCATGAAATGATTTCATGTAGAAATGGTTACAAACCTGAGGACTTGAAGGAAACACAGGGTTATATTTGTAAGCAGTTTGGTCATTTATGCTGCATTAATGTTATGGATAGTTTTACAAGAGAGATTTCATGTAATGGTTGTGGTGCAAAAGGCCATACTGGTCAGGGTTGTGCAAAAGACAGGGAAGAAAGGGCAATGCAAAGACATGCTACAGATGAGGAAAAGAAAGCACTTGAAAACGAGATCCAAATAAGTGCTAGAAATTTGCAAATGTTAGAGGTTGAGGTGTTGAAATTTCAGGAGTTGATACAAAGGCTCAAGGAGGAGAAAAACATGCAGATGCATTGCAGGATGAATTAAGTGTTGCTCAGGAAAAATGTGAACAAATGGATGTTAAAATTAAAATTGGTAATGCTCTGATAAAAGAAAAGGGTAATATGCTTGGCAAACTCAGGCAGAAGCTACAAGTAGTTGAGGAAGACTATACGATGTGGTAAGAGAGTTAGAGAGTATAATACAGAAACATGCAATGGGTCAGATGATAGTGAATGGACTTAAGCTACAGGTGCCATAAGTCACAACCAATTGGAAAGATGTTGAATTCGAATGTATGAACGTTGAACAGGGGTTGAGAAAACCATCTGATTTTGGGATCGAAATTGCTATGAATGATACTTCATATCAAATAAGTGTGACAAGAACCTTGATAAGGAGAACCCATCAACTTCTGGGGTGAGCACTTCTGTTGGAGCTGTACCACTTCATGAGGATACAGTTGAGATGAATCATCGTAGAGATGCAAACAAATTTGATGGAAACGTTAAGAGGAATTGACACCAAAGCAACAGGGAACCCGACTACAACGGTTTGATGTCCACATATTTAGGCAGCAGTTACAGGGAGGTGGCAGAGGTTTCCCATTTTCTAGGCAGAGATTAGATCACCAATCCTCCAACTGGCAGCCAGTCTCCCACAACCTCCAAGCATTCGACTGCTGCTACATTTATTTGTTATGATGTTGTTAACTTAAAAAACCTCCAGGATTCCAGATGTCGAACAACAGATATCAAATCCAGTTTCCTTTTAATTTACTGTTTGATCTGTTTTAAGAGAGAATTGACATGTGTAAATCTTTGTAACTGTTTTCTATTTTTAGAAAACAGAGGTAGAGCCCGAATATTTGCAAGGCTGGGGGGATTTTTTATTATATATAGAGATGTAAAAAACAAAGAGAGGTTTCGACCGGGACTGGACTGAGAGAGGTTCGACCTGTGGAGTGTTCTTCCATATGGCTGGACCTGTGAGAGATTTCTAGAAATTTTTCTCTGTAATCATTTAAATACTGGTCAGTAAAGAATAAGTTTTTCATAGGATTCCTGTGTGGAGATATTGGTGGTGTTTTTCCTCTGTTTAATGTTTTTCCTGCTATCTTTCAATTTTTTTTCAGTTCTTATTATCAGAAGGAAAGTAATAGAAGCAGAATTTATCAGCAGATACTCTGCCTCTGAGATTTTGATGATCTTTATGTTTTCTACTAAAGCTTAGTTCAGGAATTCTTAGCTGCTCCTATGCCTGGCTTTTACCTCCCCTACTTCTTCCTCAAACCGATGACATCAAAACTTAAATCGATCCAATGTTTCTGCTACCTTGCCCTGTGTAAAAGTCTTGTCCAGATCTGAGATGTGAATCACTTTTTAAAGCGCAGACCCCATTTGCCCAATGGCCCTCCTTGTTGTCCCAAACTAACCATTTAAAAATCGAAACCCTATACTTTTATAGCTATCCTAACATCCATCCCTTACAAACCAAGTTAAATCTAAAAGAGAGATCCCTCTCTGAGTCTTGGAGGGCTAGATCCAAGACTCGAAGTGGTTCGAGGTTTCCTCTGTGATTGCCTCCGCAGCCTTAGGCAAATTACAGAGTGCTAACAACAGGGAATCCAAGAAATTGATTGTTGAAAAAGGTGATATGAATAATAAGAAAGGAAAATATCGATCAGAGGTTGAACTAAGAGATACGCATCCTTCCCATATTTCTAAAATTCACAGAGAAAATGGGGATTCTCTCGATGACTCCATTAGTGGTATAGAAGCGGAAAACACGAAGTTGAAAGAAAGGATCAAGGAACTGGAAGACACCTTAATGTCTCTTTCACTTCTTTCCAATCCTTTGGCAATAGTTGGACCCACCAAACCCACTACTAAATTGAAAGGCTATTCAAGACTACTTACATCATCCATGAGCTATGTGGAAAGAAATATCAAGAAAAGAATGGAATTGATCACAGAGGCATGGGAAATTTCGAAAAACATTGTTTATTTTGGCTCGACGGCGCATGCCTTCCTAAGTATTTTCAAGCCGACCTGAAAAATGAAGAAGGTTTTTCCCTTGATGTTGTACTATCCTTTGGAAACAAAGTTTCCAACATGACATAGCTAAGGATAATAGAGGAGGATTTTCCCTCTCCAAGTCGGATAAAACAATTGAACACGTTCTAGAAATAAAAGATAAAAAACTTGAATAATATTGTTCAAGCATGCAACCAAGCTATATCAAAGAGGGAAGAACAATTCAAGAGGCTCATAGAGATAGACTTAACCAGGAGTACTAACCAAGTACAATACACCAAACTAATTCTCAACTCGATATTCCTAACAAAGCAATAATTTGAAGAACAAGTTGATATTTTTAAAGGGTTGTCATTTGAAAAGTTCTATGGTATACTTGAATATAATGAGGATGACATAGACAATTGGCTAGTGGAATACTCCGTGAAGAATCAAGACATTGAGAAAGAATTACATGGCATTTACCTTGATCTGAGAGACTTGGAGAGAGATTTGTTCAACATCAAAATCTGGTATGAGATAAACATGGCACCAATGAAAAGTTATACTGGAGAATGGTTCAAGAAAGCTATCGACAAATTGACCAACGAGGGGAAAGAAATGGTTGAGATAGTTCCTTTAAGTGTTAATGAAGACAATAAAAGGACACCAACAAACAAGTGAAGATATGAGATACCATCATAGTAAGTTTATGTTGATCACATCTTTCTTTCTTTATCAGTTCCTTCATCTAGTTAGTCTTCTTATTTGAATAGAAAGGTTTAACTGAAGTCTGATAATTTCTCTTTTATTTTTCCCAGTTCTTGTTGTTATTTTATCACCCATCATCCTCCTTCTATAAGCTTAATTCTTGAGTATATTTTCTTTATGCTCCACGAGAGCCCCAATCCCACTCTTTAAGACAAACGCATTTTAAATTTCAAAGAATATGTAACAAACTATATATTTTTTAGAAATTTCAAGAGAGCTATTCTGGAATTAGTTTCGACTGTGCTTTGTAACTCTATGTTTTGAGTATAAAGTATTTGAGATTTACCAATCATTATCTTTATTTGAGTTTCCCATGTTTTCACTTTGTTAAATTTCTCGTATGCATATAGATCATCTTCCTTTTTATTTTTATGCGATCAGAAATCTTTATTTTAAACTATGATGGATGTGAGGAAATTTTTCTTATTTTCCTTAAATGTGTGAATCTGCATGGTTCCCAGTCCATTCTCAGGAACATTCTTTAGAAAGAAAACAAAACATTTTCCTTTTATCTTTCTTGCAATATTTATATTTCTTTGGTTACCAAGACAAAATTCTACAAAGTCCCATATTCTGAATATCTAGAATCCGAAGAAAATCTTAAAGTAAAGAGGAGTACCACCTCTATAAAAACGCAAGGGGATTTACATCCTCGTGAGCTTTCCGTTTTGGTACTAACATGTTCAAGAATCAACAAAGACGTCCATCACAATATCATCCATGCTAGTATCCTCAAAATCTTCAATTCCCAAAATTTGTGAAATGTTTAAATCTCTTGGTAAAATTCCTTTGAAGGTAAAGTTTACCGATAAAAAAAACTCCATGCAAGTAATCCATGTCGAAATCATTGAAATTTCAATCCATCATCCTAAATAAAATATCAAAATATTTGAATCATGAATCCATCATCTTGAATAAACCACAATCCTCAAAATCAAATTGATTAAACTTTCAAAGTTGAAGTGTAATCATCATAAATATCTTCCCCCTGTCAACTAAAATGGGAGAATTCCTACTACTTTTATATAAAAAATATCAATATACCCCCCTTGAAAGTATAAAAGGATAAGAATAATGTATTTGACCAGATACAAAGAGTTGATCTTCAACTCAAAATGTGACCTTAATTAGGCCTCGATCATACCATGAATCATCAATTCTTATTTGAAAACACTCATAGCCATATGTTGTATAAAATTCTCTATATAAATTTTAAAGAAGCTTGTACATGTTTATAAATGTGATGGTACAAATTCTCCAATATCTTTCTTCCAAATTCTAGCACCATGTACCTAACGATGCAAAATGAACATGTTTCTAATTAACTTGCATTCACTTTTGAAACCTTTATGAAAGGTGATTTTTCTTCACACAAAAACTATACGGGTTAATATCAAAACAATGCAACTCATTATGCCCAAATCAATGGTAATTTTGGAACCACTTTGGAGATTCTGACCAAATTCTTCATTATCAACCAACTTATCATCATCACATGCATCATCATTAATATCCTTACTCTTAAGTTCCTTTTTCCTATCATTAATTCTATCATGAACTGTATGCATTTGACAATCATCGTCAATAAAACATGTGGTAACATATTTGATTGGTTTTCACTAATTAGGAGAATGAAAGAATCCATACTCATTATTTTCATATCTTAAGCCATACTTGTTTTTCTTAAACAACAAATCTTCCAAAGGTTTGACAACTTGTATTTGAGATGCAATTTTGGTAGGTGGTTCACAATCCTTCATCTTTCTACATCTTATTTTTCTCATCCTAGTCTTCCTTCAATGCTTCATTATCTTCATTTTCATAGAATAAAAATAACTGTAACTCACAATTATGTAGATCATTTTTTTCTTATTTCTCTTGGGTGTCTCTATTAAGTGACTTCAACATTCAAGTCAAAAACTTCGTCTTTTTTAAGAATATATTCCATTTAGTCAATAACTTATAATCATGCTAGAACATTAGTGAGAGTTACTTTATTAATTGGAATGGTTGATCTTGGAGCCATGGTTATCCTTTTTTGTGGCAAAATAACATTTTGTTAAATGATTCCATTTTTAAGTTCTCTAAGGACCAAATAATTGAAAAAACTCATAAAAATCAAAAGATTTTAAGACCCCTTTCTAGACTCCCTTATTCGTTTTCAAGTGGGTTTAAAAAAAAATCATTTTAGACCTAAGCATTGAGCCTTACAAAATGTTTTAGCCTCAAAATATTTCTTTCTATGTCCAAATTTTGAACTCATACAAGAAATCCTCGATTTTAATTTTAGGAAGGTTTATATATACAATTTTATGTACCCTTTACAAAAATGCCTTGAATAAATGTTGTGAATAAGAAACTTGACAATTTATCCTAAAAGACTCAAAGAAATACATAGAATTTAAATTACAATCAAACCTGATGCAGAAGAGTTCAAAAGATTTTGTTAACTTACAAAATAACAATTTCATGTGACCATACATATTTTGCAAAATACTTCAAAATTTTGTGCCAAATTGTCTTCAAGTGAAAATATACTTTGGATTGCCTTCTTAATTTGTTGTCTTCCTTATTTAATATCACAACGCATTATTTATAGGGCATTTATTGATTTGTTTGTGTTTGTTTAAAATAACATTAATAAAATCTTACCAATGTTAGCCTCTTTCTCATATACAATCATTAAGTCTTAGTATACCACCTTTGTATATTTTACATACTAGGATATAGTTGTTATCCTAAGTATGTTTCTATATTCCTATATTGTCTCCTCCTACCTTATCTCCTGATGAGGTGTCGATGTGAGAACAATTGAGGTGGTTACATTTTTGTATTATATATTTGTATCATTAAGATGAATACAATGTTGAGAATTATGGCTTGAGGCCTTTTCCGCCAATCTTCTTGTCCTAATATTCTTATGCACAATTTCTTCAATTGGTATCAAAGCTTCTTTTTTCTTAAGGGCTAGTTATTCTTGAGTTCCATGGTAGTCTTGAATGGGAGGTGAGCTGCAACAACATCATGCAACAAAATAAGTGCAAATTGGCACACAAGCTACATCATCAAGGAAATAGATCTGGGGGAAATAAAATATGGTTTGGTTGTTTAAAGTTTTGTACTGCTATCCGCAAGAAGTGTCCATAATTATTCAAAGAATCCATGCTAATACTTGTTGGGAGTTTCCTAGCATGGAGATATGGCATCAAAATCAACTATGTGTGATATATATATTGAACGTTTTTTGTTCATCAGATATTAGCAAATCCAAGGTATGCATTCAATGTTTTTGTTGTGGAGGAGAGCTTCTTTGTTTGCATCAACGATAAATTGTGAACAAGATGTTGTGGATATTGTTGCATGCATAAAAACGAAGCTACAACGATGTGGTCAAATCTCGAATGGAACCATAGCTGGAGAAATAATTATTTATCAGAGATCAAAAATTATTTGGCATGGAATTGAATCTGGAATGAAATTGCTTGCAGCGTAAGCATGGAATACTTAGTGAATGCACCTAGCTCATGATAAGGTAATTTATGAATTATATCAATTCATTGTGAGAGTAATACCTCTGCGCATGCAGATTTGTATCTGGTTATAAAATGAGTAGTAAATGGTATGTAGAGTTATGAATTTGGGAATGTGAATCTGTAATATGAAATTGCAGAGATCTGAACAGAGATTTCCGAGAAGGTCAACTTGTAGGAACCCATTTAGATCTAAAAGGGAACCACATTTAGATCTAGAAGCCAAATTTCTTACCTATGCAAAGCGCTCGAGAATTCTCTACAAGTTTTCCAAAGGGTCCAATAACAACTCTATCTTTTTATTAAAAAAAACTGCAATCCAACCCTTTGTCTAGCGATCCGTCCAACAAAAGGAGATTTTCGTGAAGTGATAGGTGAGAAAGAAAGATTGACAAGACTCAATAGAAAGAACCAACCAGAATAACGAAGACAATTTGTCTTCCATGTTTTATTATTTTTGGTGCCTCCACGCTACTCTATCTCGCGAATCTTGTGGCCTACAATTTGGTTCAAATGATCTAGTGAACGCCAACTTTTCTAGGTGTAATGATTTCTATCATATTTAAAGATCCAGTGTATGCTAGATTTGTTGTGCTAGATTTTCTAGATCGATCCACTTCCACTTCTAGATTTATTTTGTAGATTTTAACTTTAATTTTCAACGATTTTTTTAGCATAAGTGATCTCTAGCTCGCCCCACAAATTTTCTAAGCATTCAACACACAATCTAGCAAAATCACACGTAGCAAGAACATCCAGAGGACTATGCTTAGACGAATTTCATGGGTTTCTATGTCCAAATAGGGTGAACTAAATCAAGTTTTCATATGACTGTTATATTTTTCATGTGTTCTCCAGCTTCTGTAATCGCCTTAAATTCGCCTGTATATCTAAGAAAAAATTGCGTCAGGATCAATGCGACTATAACCAAGGCCATGTGTAAGTTTTCAAATATTGTTCATTGCACTATAAATGCGTGAAATATTCATATTCGTGATCATGGACTATGTTTTTTGATTTTTTTTTAAGGTTCAAGGCTTCCCTTTTTATTAAAAGAGCTTTTCTCCTCTCCTCGTTGAAAAAGAGTGGAATAATTTTGTAATTTTTATAAAAAGAAAAAATACAAAAGTTAAATTTTCATGGAAAGAAAAATGCTCTTTAGTGTTAAGAGATAATTGTATTTGGGTGATGTGACAAGAAGACATCTTAATAAAGTATCTTTTTTTTTTCTTTGTGTCCTAGATCCGCCCAAAATTGAATGAGGGGATCTTAGGTACACCTTGTGTAGTGTGTGCTGGTGATTTTTTTAAGGGTTGTCTTATGAGCTAGTTTATGTCTAGTTTTGATGTTATCCCACATACATGGAGTACAAAGAAGGTTAATGAAATAAGCACACAATTAATTCCAGTGAAGCGCATACATTCAAGAACAATAAAATCTCTCAATTAAGAAGCAACAAAGATATCAAATTGGAAATCACATCAACATTGGACACATCAAGCTCATAATCAAGGACTTAAAGCATCATCAAATTTGAAGATCAACTCAACTTTGAAATCGACATTTATTGTAAACTTGCAAATAGTATTTTTTTGGAAGTAATCAAGATCAACTATAATTATTTTGTAAGTGTCGAATCAAATCAAGTTGAATTTCTTTGTAATTGGGTGCATTCTCGGTTGAGCTCGACATCCAAGATTCATTGTAATTTTGAGTTGAAATTGACAAGGTTGAGTAATTTAACTTAAATCATTGTAAAAATCACAAGTTTCGATGCATTTTCGGTGGTAACCAACATCCTCAACTTCTTTGAAGAAAGCAAGAAAGGTTCAAGCGAGCGTGTTCAAATGGAGCGAAGTTGTGAATTATTAGAGTTACTGAACACTCTAATAAACACCATTGAATACAACACAGTGATATTGAACCAAAAAACTCTTCAATTAGTGCTAACTTGATTGCAAGTGATGCAAGATAAAGTTATACTTCTTCAAGAAAAATCTCATCTATTGAATGATGAGTTGATAGAATTCAAAAAATAACAACCAATGAAGTTTTCTAAACTAGTTTTTATTTAGAACAACCCTCTCTATGATGATAATGATAATGATGATAATGATGATAATTATTATCAACAATCAGTGAAGGAGAGCATCAACAAGCCAACTTCAGAAGCAAATTCCAATGAAAATGAATCGCAAGCAGAAGATGTGAAAGCACAAAGTACAAAGTAATACAACAAGTATATGTGAAAGTAAATGTGAAGCACGTCATCAAGTACAACATGATATTTCCAAACCCATCATCAGACCTTGGGAAGAATTACACTTCAATAGAAATCGACATCTCTTAGGATATGAAAATCAAAACAATTTTCATATTCCAAATTACTCCAAACCAATTTTTTTTGTGAGTGTTGGATTCCTTCAAGAAAATTCAACTTCAAATGTTTAAGATCAGGATGTTAAGTGCCAATATTGCAATCGATTTGGTCACAAGGAGAATGAATGTTTTGATCTACATCCTTTCCAACATTGTGGCAAGAATAACCATTCTTCAAAGAAATGTTCAACACTGAAGAAACCTGCAAGATTGAAGATTCACTATGAGTGGATTGAGCCTTGGAAATGGTCATCAACAACCAAGTGATTATATAAGTCTTACCGAAGAATTCAATCTTGAGTAAAGACCAATCTTGTAGCACATAAAAAATTTGTACCTCACATAAGTGGTCCCCTTATGGCATAGCCTTCAATCATGGCCCTCACGAGATGAGATAACATCTGGTTGTTTCCACATGCCCACTTTGTGTTGTACTCAAATAGAACAAGTATGGTACTCTCTTGAGAATAGAAGGAGGGAGTACAATGATGAAAATCTCATGCAACTTAAAGGGGGGAGTTCAAAATTCCAGTGACAATGGTTCATGAAACCACTTGTGGTCTCTCCTTTCAGCTGACAAAGGGGGGGATTGATGATGAAATTGAATATGGTTGTCAGACAGAAAGTTTCAACAACAACAAACATCAAATATGCCAGATGGGCATCGAAATTGCTAGATGGGAAACTGTAGTCTATAGATGGAATACTTTGGCAGAATGATGGCTCAATATTGAATCATACACAAGGATGTTGATTTTGAGAGAAATGATGTGGACATTTGGTTCACCTAGATGGTCATTGGACCTAGCAGAGGATAGAGGGATCATTTTGCATTGCAGCTTGGCATTGATTGAGTTGTTAGGCATTTTTAGGGATGTGTCGGAATTGTTGTTGATTCAATTCTTTATGTTCCCTCTCATCATATTGGAGTTTACATCAGTAAACAAATTGTTGGCATTCTCGCTCACATGATTACATAGTGGGATTTTCCAGATTTCTCAGCATCTAGATTTGGTGGTTTTTCAGGAAGTTCTTCATTGCGGCTCAGCTTAGGAGTTTCAACATGAAGACATGGAGATATACCAACTTATGCACCTGCTTTGTTGGTATTGTTGTTTGGACTTATGATTGAGGGGGGGAATGTTAGCCTCTTTCTCATATACAATCATTAAGTCTTAGTATACCACCTTTGTATATTTTAAATACTAGGATATAATTGTTATCCTAAGTATGTTTCTAGATTCCTATATTGTCTCCATCCTCCTACCTTATCTCTTGATGTGGTGTCGATGTGAAAAAAATTGAGGTGGTTTCATTATTGTATTATATATTTGTATCATTAAGATGAATACAATGTTGATAATTATGGCTTGAGGCCTTTTCCACCAATCTTTTTGTCATAATATTCTTATGCTCAATTTATTCAACCAATAATATCACAAGGAACTAATAAACATCAAGGAACACACAAATGCACACACATTGTTTAGACCCCCTTATTCAATTTTAAGTGGGTCTAGCAAATAACAAAAAAAATAAATTATTAAGAGATATTTTCCTTTGTACATCACATCACACTCTTGAATACAACTTATATATTACTACTTTTAATATGGTTCTATACATCCTTCTATGTCAAAACATTAATGAGAACATTAGTTTTTCACTAAACTTACTCCAAAACCCTTGATATTTTTTTCACTCTTTAAATCAATGTAACACCATATACATGTTCATTTTTCAAAGACACCACTCAATAATATTACGTCAAAACTACAGCTAATAAAACTCATATAGGATTACTTTTAATATGGTTTTATACATCCTTCTATGTCAAAACATAGATGAGAACATTAGTTTTTAACTAAACTTACTCCAAAACCCTTGATATTTTTTTCACTCTCACCTTACACATTTTAAATCAATGTAACACCATATACATGTTCATTTTTCAAAGACACCACTCAATAATATTACCTCAAAACTAGAGCTATGTCTCCTTTGTCTTTTTCTCTTTGAAGCGATAATATTACCTCAAACTATGATAATCACCTCTTTTATCTTTCTCTACTTTGCTTCAAATGAAAAAAAAATTAACCTTCACAAAGTACTTTGAAATCATTTGAAATAAAAATTCATAATCAATCACGAGTTTTTTCAAGCTCCTCAAAGTATTTTGTAATAAAAAGGTACATAAAAAAATCATAATCCATTATAACTTTTTCAACCTTCCCAAAGTACTTTGGATCAATATATTTTCTTCAACTTTCCCAAAATACTTTGATGAAAAATCATAATCAATCATTAATATTTTCAAGCTTCCCAAAGTACTTTAAAATTAAAAATCATAATTAACCAAGTACATTTCAACCATCTCAATATACTTCGAAATCAAGCTTTCAAAAATAGTTTGAAATCAAACAATAAATAAAAATAATTTGAAATAAAAAGAACTTTCTCCACCTTTCCAAAGTACTTTGAACTAAAAAAAATCATTATCAGTGAGGAACTTTCCCAACTTTCTTTGGGATAAAAGTCATAATTAGTTTAAAAAAAAATCAAGAAAATTTTACAACCTTCTTTGGAATCACTTGAAATAAAAGAACTTTCTCTACCTTCTTGAAGTATTTTGAGAATTTTATCTTCTCCACTTACATTGAAACAAAAAATCATAATTAATCATAATTAATAGAAAAATTTACAATTTTTTTATAAAAATCATAATTAATAGAAAAATTTACAACTTTTTTTATAAAAATTATAATTAATAGAAAAATGTACAACTTGTTTTTAGAAATAAACCTTTCCAAAATACTTTAAAAACTTCTTAAAATATTTTTAAATAAAAAATTCATAATTAATATAAAATTTTACAACTTTCTTTAAACGTTCCCAAAATAATTTGAAATCATTTGAAATCAAAAAAACTTTCACCACCTTTCTAAAGTACTTTAAAATGAAAAATCATAAAACTTTTACAACCTTCTTTTTTTATTAATATTAAAAATCAATTAAAAACCTTTTCAACCTTTTCAGAACACTTTGAATTCAAAACGATTCAACATAGAAAACCCAGACTGGATAAGACTTTATAAACAAGTGTTGCATAATAGCGTAGTCCCTGTCGGGGCAAGTTTGAAAATAGAAAATACTACTGCCTTCAAAGTGAGATTTGTATGATATATTTATTCCAAGTTGCAGGAGTTCTGTAACTATGATAATACTCCTATATGATAATTTCTGCAAGGATATGTTTATTCCAAGTTGCAACACTACCCAAATCATGTCAAGCACTATAGTTTTATTCAAACACTATAATTTTATTTCACTTTAGATCTTAGTTTCTTAGAAAATTGGACAAAAGAACCTTATAGTCCAATTACAATTAATCAATTTAGGTTTTCTAGATTTTGGATCATTCGCTTCTTAAATGTCCACTTTACATAGAATTTTACTCTGGTAATTTAGCAACAATAATAAAGTGGAACCAACAGGAGAAACAAAATATATGTTAGCTCTCATTGCTAATGTAAGGACTGAAATATGTTTGTTCACACTCCATCTTCATGATATATCATTCATGAATATTAATGTATTTTTCGTTGATTGGTATCAAAATATAAG
>SNQJ01S0070921.1:33310-51359 GCA_010110895.2 Picea sitchensis
ATTACAACCCTATATTTGTTTATTGTAATGTTTTTCTTTAATACTTTTGAAAATGTCGCACATAATCATGGATGATTTTAAGAATGGAAATTTATATTAAAATGTAGAAACATGGGCTAATATTACTAGTCCTTAATATGCAAAATGTAAAATGTTTGGCGATAGTTTTGTAAAAATATTCAAATTTATAAGGACTTTTTATAGTTTCTATAAAATTTTGGCGATTTGTAAGGTAAAAAAAATTATTCTATGGACTTTGGGCGAATCATTTTTAGAAAAAATGGAAATTGGTGAATCGTTTTTTGGGAAAAACCATGGAAAGTTATCCCATTTGCGAAATTTATCCCCTAAAATGATCTATGCATGACATAATGTAATTGTTTTGTCTCAGATGGCCACATGGTCTCATGGACAGTTATAATAAAATCTATCTCTTGATCTATCTGTTTCTGAAGAAAGAATGTTTGATTGGATTTTTCCTCTTTCTCTAAATAAACATCAGATCAACCAATGGTACGGTCATTAAGAATAGTTGGCAGCAGGAAATATAAAAAGTACTTACTTGTTCTTTGTGGGTGTTACAAGGGAAAATCTCTCTATGGTGAAGGGTAAACCACAACAGATAGGTACGACTGTAGAAATCAACTCAATTCCAACATATGCTATATAGAATAATGTGCAATATAAGAAAGAGGCCTGCCTCGATCCAACGTTTGATGTTGTTCCACTGTTGAGCACTCTGACCCAAAGCTTTATACCTGCAAGAAGTTCTCAACAAACAAGCGAAGCAAGTATATAGTGATGATATAAAAGGGGTTAGCACACCATATAACATAATCCATTAATAAACATTGCAAACATGCCCATGGATAATAATCATATATTTACAAGATACCAACAGGATGGGAAAGGAGTATTTTTATTAATAATTGATCAGCAGAAGTATCAACATTACAGACTTCCATGTCGACACGGTTCGAAACCAAGAAACCAAGTTCCTTCCAACTAGGCCTCCACCACTTCAATCCTCCACCAAAGGAAAGCTCACAATAGACAGTCAATGAGGTTCTCTCAACAATAGGGAAAGAGCTTGGGGGTTGAACATTGTGTTCATACTTGAGGGACAAAGGGATGCAGACTCAATATGAAGTAATTTCTCCAGAGTAACTTTGCTCTTGAAGTTGAATGCTTTCTCCTCTTTTTCCATAGTGAGAAATTGTTTTCTTATAGCCTTCAGAATGCAACTGAATGGATGAGTCAGAAGGTTTCCAGTATATGGAAGGCCAAGGATCAGATATCTTCTGTCGTGACATGGAAACCCGAACTCATTTTGTATTTTCTGGCACAAATCCCGATATATGCAAGTTGTAATGGAGCAACAAGCATATACGCATCTTGTATAGTAGTTGGGGAGCGTATATGTGGAAAAATGTATATTTTTAGCTCTGGATTCATCAAAAAGGGATGATAAGTCTGCATAGGGAAATGGAAAAAGTTCCTCTATGAAAGATAACAGTGGTGAGGAAATCTTGCTATAACAAATGTCCCCTAATGTGTGAGATCCGAGGAGTATTTGTGATGACCGAAATACATTATAGATAACCCAGAAGTGGAGTGGTAGAGAACCATCTAGACGATCTCAATTGCTCATTACATTATGTACTGACTTTGCATACATGGCTGCCAAAAATACAATGTAGATCCATGTGGAAAATATACCAACAAGTGTTCGTGGCCATGAATAGGAAAATACAAATGCGGTCATATGCCGAGAGTTGTCATAGTCACGAACAAGGCCCAATGAAACCAGTCTCAAAAATCAATCTCAAGATATCTGTATACCATGGAGTACAATCTGATCTCCCATGATCAATGAAGTCAAATAGGTATTGGTCCAAAGAAATAGAAACAACATCTTAGGAAAGTTGCAACCACATAGTGATGTCTTCAAGTCTTGTATGCTATCCGCCAATGGTGCAAGTCCACATCATGTGAATAAATGAGTTCAGGTCGAACACGATGAGACATTGTTTGATTACCGATCATTGAAGTATACCGTCAACAAATGCGAGACAAACTACTGATAATGAAAGTAGGTATCAAGGCACCGAGTACATCTCTACAAATGTGAATAAAGGAGTTGATGTCAAACACTTGAGAGATCCATTGATCAGTAGACATTGATGTATTCCCATCTGTCAATGGCGAGAGAGACTGCCACTAATGATTGCAAGCCTCAAGGTACTCATAAAACTCTAGGTCTTGTATCCAGAATAAATAAGCTGAAGTTGATGGAAAGAGATCCGTTGAAAGGAGAGCATTGAGGCATCTCTCATCAGTCAGCACAAGGAACAAATCAGGAGATTCATGATTTGTGGATATAGAACAAAGAACATGTTCACAAACCAATGACCCTGTGTGTCTTTTGTGTGTGCCAAATGAAAGAGGTACACGAAAAAGACCCTCTGAAAAGAAGCTAATGATGAAAAATGCTGACAAAGGCGAGGAAGCCACCAATAAGGCTAATGGAATCCAAGACACTGCATGAATCCCAAAGTGTGAATGGATGTATTTTCATCAAACACAAGGAAAACCACCCAGTCAACGACCAATGATGAAATGTCAATTTCTAGGTTCAAGGTGACCTACTAATTATTATAGTAGGGCCAAGGTGCATGATAAGACCAGAGTATCATGTGATTCTGAGACAAACTAAGGGTATGGCCAACATGAAAAGTCAATATTTACGAGGATTGGTCGACACAGGTTGATATACTTCCTTTGAACAAGAGCATGAGACATATGTGGACTGTGGAAGCATAGAATCAATGATGTGACAATTAGATGCAGGGGGCATCCATAATGTTCTCTATAAGGACTGGAAGAGTAACTAGTTGGTAGAGAAAATTCTATAGCGAGATTAGCTTCCTAAGGCCATGTTAAACCCAAAATTATGATGATGCAAGGAATCAATAACTTTGTGCTATGTTCAAAGGCGACACGGTTGCTGCCAATTACAATATAGTACTCCCTTCCCACCCGTATTTTTTTTTGTTTTTTCATAACAAATGAATGCTATGATAGAGAGGAGGGAACGAGTGTTGCAAGTAAGCAAAACTAGTTCTAGTAGTGGAATGTACCTATCCTCAATACAAGGAGATACATGCGGGAGATGGACACTCGGGTTTATGTTCCCTCCAGGGTATAGGGTGTCAAATTGCGAAGGATAAAAACAAGGCTCTGCTTGGTTGAGGATGCAAACTTCTTAGGCAACGGTTTATAACGCAAAGTGAGAACCGGCTAAAGGCTCAATACTGCAAGCAAGGGCATGAGATGCAATCACAACTTAACACCAAAAAATGTCCTTTTTTATATATTTTAGTCTACTTGGTGTGAAAAAGGGGTAAACTTGTTCCAAATAGATGTCTTTTCAAATCCAATTTACGAGAGTGAAAAAGACAAGTTCACTCGGCAATCTTTTCAATTTTTTATAGGGAGTCGGAAAAGAGATTAACTAAGAATCGTGACCTTTCAAATCCAATTTTAGTGAGTGTGAAAGGGAAAAATCACTCGGCGATCCTTTCATTTTTTAGACGAGTCGTAAAAGATCTTAACTAAGACTCATTTTTTGGAGTCTACGGGTAGTAAGGCCTCGTGTGAATGAATGAGAAATGAGGCTCATCATAAAGTCATGTATCGAATTATAATGGACTCTCGGTCCTAAGGAAAAACTTGACATAGGCACCAAATGACAAAGAGGTTCTAACGAGGGTACCCATGTTTGGTAAGTCTCTACCATTTATTAACGACGTTACTATTAGCAGATGGAGGGTTATGAGTCGTAATAAATGGGTTTGTACCTAAGGCATAAAAAGTGGTATTCAAAGGATAATTCAAAAATTTATGATGGAGTAAATACCTATCCTATATGCTAGGTTATGAATATACCTACCTGAGGAGACGAACGACCAACCATGACATTGAAATATGCAAGAAAATTGAGTTGAAACTACAAAAAGCATCTTAAAACCATTCTTGAATTAGTCCATTAGATGAAACAATACTATAAAACTATATCAAGTGGGTAAAAATAGCTTATAACTAGTAATAAAATCAAAATTTACTATATCATTTTCATTTTTACCCAAATAGTGCAATTTGGACTAAAATGCCTCCAGAATTCAAACGACGATCACGGTAGCAATAGGCAACGGAATTATGCACCTTATGGACTAGGTAACTCTTCATCCCATCCTCTTCAAATTCATCCCATCCTCTTCAAATTCAATGGTTTACATTTTTGAGTTAGGTTCTATTTTGTTAGTTTTTAAGCGTGCAAATTGGGTTCTTTGGTATACGTGGGTTTCTCTGAATATGTCGTGTATACGACAAGATATACGCCCTTGTGTGAACTACAGGGAGTGTATATGTTGTGGGTGGGAAATACCTCCTATGGACTAGCACTAAGGGTTTTATCATGCCTGCAGAAATGACCTAAAGATTCTTACTTTTTACCATAATCCCATGCCTAAACCCCCATTACTCATATGTAAATACAAGGCTCAAGAGATTAAGTTGACGTACCTTATTTTTCATGTTTGATGTCGATCCCTTTACGTGCTTGGTCGTTCTTTGAATACAACTCTCCTCCTAATGCTAACCTTCATTCACTAAAGACAAACAAAGAACTCCACGTGCATTTGATCTATGAACTAACGAGTTAGAGATTTAATCAACCATACAATCAATATTCCAATAATGACAATCTCATATGGTGGGACGAGAAAATAAATTATTTTATTAACTTCACAATGATACCTTACAATGATAAAGTCGTCTATTGCTCCTCAATCCTTGTCTTGGGCTCTTATTCCACTATCTTCCAACTTCTTTGCTCTATACTTCTCTTTGCACAAGGATGGCTAAAGGTTGGGACAAAGGGAATTCTTAATCGGGTATAGTTTCTTTACTATGATTCTCCTCCTTTCAAATGGGACCCCTACCCATTCTTTTATAGGTTAAAAGGATCTAGGTATTTGATCGAATGACGACCATGCATGGCCGAAAGGTTTAGTTAACTTACCCAAAGTTGTGTGTTCCATTAGCAACTTTCTTTTTTTCATGATTTTGTAGGTACATGCGGGTTGTCTTGGGTTAGCTAGCGTGTACACGCGTGCAGTAATTGATCCGGATTATTTTCGGCATGAAATGAGATCGGAGATATAATAAATAAATGCATAGAGATATCACAAATATTCAATAATATAACAGAAATGTATCGGAGATGCAACCATAAACACAGATATACAGTAATACACGATTTCTATTAATGAAAGAAATGTACAGAGACTGTAAAAATACAGAGTGGAAGACTCACTAGAATGGTGGCATCTTATCTCTGAGAAGAGATGTGATGGCTACTCGCATTCGCAAGAAGATGATTACAATGAGGATCTGAAATCCTTTTTACAATAAGCAGTAATGCCCAAAACCCTAGACATCCAAAAACCTAACCCTGGGAGATGAAGCGCCAAAAGTCATGTGGGCCTCGTTTGGGTAAGTGAGTAAATCAACTTCCCGAGGTCGTAACTTTTGCATACGATCTTTGTTTTAGCCGTCTGATAGCTCGTTGGAAAGGTATCGTCGAGGAGATTCATTTTAGGGGCTCAATCATTCCTTCAGATATCATTGAGAACCTCAATCTCAAAAAACCTTCATTTGGGCCCTCAAAATGGCCTCGGAAGTTAAAACCTGCTAAAAATAGTAAATTGCCAAAATTGCCAGAAAGTTGTTTTGAGCCATTTGGAAAAGGTGGGTGGCCACCGATATCCACCTATATCATTCATGGAGAAGGGCATGTGGGCCTTTATAAAAGGTGTTTTTAAGAAGAGTTGTTCAGTAGTGTTTTGGCAAAGAAGGAATCTGAGATGGCCTAATGCCAGGTAAGCATGTTTGGTGCAAATTAGGGTTATAACAGATGCTCTAATGGCTGAAATACATTAACAATATTCACCAATGTTCCAAACAAGTGAGCCCAAGGACCAGAAATAGGGAGGTGCCTTTTCCAAAGTAATAATTGTCTCACCGAGGCGGGCATACCCATGCTCGGGATGAAATAAAACCATGGCTACCAATCAAATACACTGTAGATCCATGTCATATAACTATATAAAGTGTAGCCACAAGCAATACACAAGGGAGCTACATCTTGAAATAAAAAAGATATACATGTAGAGTATCCATCTTCTAGAAGCTGATAAGGCCTGATGGATGGAGATGAGGCCTTCCGATCTTGAGCAACAACTTCAAAATCTTCAAAAATTGGGTAGGAGTGTAATATGAGTGTACGACTTCACAACCCAGAGGTCTTCGACGACTCATCGGTCATGGACTAGAGAATCTTGATGATCAGACTGAAGGCTTCATTGATTTCGAACAAAGACTTGATTAGACTTTGAGGATGGTCGGGCATGAGAGCAAGAGACAAACTGCAGAGGGGCTAACTCAGGCTTAGAAAAACTTCCCTTGGATAATAGCACAACAAAATATGAGACTCAGGAAGCATGGAATTAACATAAGTTTACGAGGCAAGAGGCAACACAAACTCTCCATATGTTTGGAAGAATAACCAAATGGAGGAGGACACAAATCAATGTAGCGGGAACATGTTCCTAAGGTCATATTAAATCCTAGGGTTTGACGAACAAACTAAAATATGTGCTTTATCCAAGGGAAACTCATTGTGTTGCCAATAAAAAGAAAATACTTTTACTTTCCTCTTTTTGGGGTATATTTGATTTTTTTGTCTTTTTCAATAATTTTGGAAAAGGAATAAAAGAATGCTACGTTATAAAGAAGGAATCGAGTGTCACAAACATACTAGTTCCAAGCACACGGAACACAAGGATTCTCAGGGAAAAGGGACATATGCAAGAAAAGGACACTCAGGAAAAATCATCCAGGGGCCAAAGGTGTCAAGACGTAGAGGCAAAGTGTTATAGGGCTTGCGTATAAGGCATGCTTCAGATGGTTCATTTGAGAGCAACATGGAGCCGGCATTAGGCCAAAGACTCAGGTATGAAAATGCAACTAATAAGACACACAATGGTAACATCCTTCGATGTAAGTTTAACGAGCCCAGAGAAGGTAATCTTGGTGGTTTTTCATCTTTAGAGAGTCTGAAAAAACGTAAAAGGAGACTCCACTAGGGTACCTTTTTCGAAGGTAGTCTAGTCGGTTCGAAAAAGGGGTAAACTAGCACCAACAAGATGTCTATTCAAAACCATTTTAACAAGTGTGATAAAGACAAGATCACTCGGTCATTTTTTCATTTTTAAGGAGTCTAAAAAAAGCTTAACTATGGACTCCGTCGGGAATGTTCTTCTGGACCATTTTAACGAGTGTGAAAGAATAAGGTCACTCGACGATCTTTTCAATTTTAGGGAGTCTGAAAAGAGCTTAACTATGGACTCTGTGGGGGTTCCTTTTTCATAAATTTAATCCCTCAAGCCTGAAAAAGGGGTAAAAATAGACCTGAGGGTGGTCTTCTAGGGATGTGAAGCCTCTAGAGTATACCTTTGTTCGTACAGTTGACCGTCTGGACTAAAAAAGGGGTAAACTACCGTCAGATAGACGTGACTTCAAATTTTAGTTTAATGAGCATGAAAGGCCACAAGATCACTCAACAATATTTTCATGTTTAGAGGGTCTGAAAAGGGCTTAAAAGAAGACCCGTTGGGGGTGATGACTCAAGTATGAAACTGGTTCAGGTAGATCCTGCTGCTAGGCTCAGACCAAGAGTCTCTTCGATATTCAACCTGGGAAGTCTCCCAAAAGAGAAGAAAACACAAACCACAGTGTAAGTCCTCCTGTGGTATAGAAACCATAGTCATGGCTTCAAGGATAGCCTCATCTGAAGGCAATTCAAAATCCGATAAATCACTCAAACGAGGGTCAACAGTCCCAAAGGGTGAAGTAAATTGACCATACTCCATATGACGATGGAGGTTCTAACCAGGACTGGAAGAGTCTATCAGCAAAGAATCATGATCACGAGGGCTTGAGGATATACTAACAACGAGATCAGACTTGGAAGGATACTCAAGCCCACTTGGACCAAGATGGGAAGCAAGGGCTCCCATGCCCCCATTGGATACACCAATGGATCAATTGATGATTCCAAGTTTTGAGAAGGAAAACATGATTGCACAGGTTCTTGTTCATAAGAAATTGAACACCGAGGATAAGATGCCACATAATTAACCCGTGGCGGGGTGGAGTCTACACAAACACTAGGAACATATAAAGGGGTATCATGAACTAACGTTGAATTAGGATGGTGATTATCAGATGTCAGTTGGTCAATAGTGATAATGCTTCCATTGTGAGGGAAGTGCATCACCCGGAAAAGCGTAAATACCACAACGTTCATAGCATATACATAATCACGCCTGAGAAGAATATTGAAATCTAACGAGCCTTGCACCACTATAACATTGACACGGACAATCTTCCCACCTAACGAGATAGGAAAATGAGGAAGAACCCCAAATATTCACTAGGACATCTATCAAAATCCAACAACTCATGTGAAGCAGACACAAGCTTGGGAGAACCCAAGACTTTCCAAACCGAGGAGGATAAAATACTTGCAGAGGCTCCTTCATCCACAATACATCGATAAATGTTTATTGAATTAACTTCAACCCTTATTTGAAAGGGTGTGGAGGAAAGAAGACGGAGCTCAACAAGGTCATTCCAATCAAAGGAAACCATCCTAGGGCTTGAAGGGGGTGTGCTCGGAGCGAGCAAAATGCCCCCTTGCTCTGAAAATACTGAACCAGAAATGCTAAAAACATAGTCGGTAGACATGTCACTCTCCAAGAGAGGAGTGGTATCAGTCAAAGACTGTGTCGGTGTGACCACTTTCTCAACCAATGGCTGAAAAGGTTGGGAGACTACATGGTCTAAAGGCAACTCACCCCCAAAAAGAGGAGTGTGATCAGTCAATGACTGCATCGGCATGTCCACTTTTGCAACCAATGGATGATTAGGCTACAAGACTACATGGTATAAAGGCACCTCACCCCCTAAGAGAAGAGTGGAATCAATCGATGACTGCATTGACATGACCAATTTCTCAGCCAATGGATGAATAGGCTGAGAGACTACATGGTCTAAAGGCACCTCACCCCCCAAAAGAGGAGTGGGATCATCCAATGACTGCATCGGCATGATCACTTTCTCAACCAATGGTTGAATATACTATGAGCAAACCGCAAAAGACCCAGAATGGAAAGATATTGCAGGCAGGTACCACAATCTTCGTACCTCTGGAAGGCCAGGGAACAAATGAGTAAGGTGATCTCCCTTGCAAAGATTACAAGGGAACTTAGGTTTATGTCCTATCCGTCTAGGTTTCTCAATAGAATCAATGCCCCTAGCATGACTAACAATGGTTGGTTGCACATCTCCAACCTGACTTGTAGAGGTTGGTGATGGGTTGATAATATGACTCGCAGATGTTACAGACCTATTTCCAATATGACTAGCAGTGACTGGACATTTTCCCCTAGCATGACTTGCAGAAGGTGGGTGCTTGCCCCTAGCATGACTTGCAGAGGTTGGGTGTTGGTATTCAAAGTGACTTGCAGAGGTAGTTGACCTATCTCCAACATGACTCGCAGAGGTTGGTGATTTCTTCTTCCTATTCTTCCTCTTTCTATTTCGTTTAGACTTCCAGTTACTAGTAACTATACTTTCACCAGAGGTGGGAGAAGGAGGAGGAGAAGACTTTTTTGATGAAGAAACATCAATAGGGTGCCCATGACATAAATTTCTTAACAGAGAAATGTCAAGAGTATTTGGGACATTTGGAATGGTACCCAACCAAACCGGTAATGCCACATTTAACCCAGGAATGTACAAAGTGGCCATCAAAGGGACACCAACGTTTATGAAGAAAGGAAAAGAAAAAGAATCCCCTTGCAAAGGGGTCCCTTGGTTGGTATCATCAGGAACTTTATCCATGAATATCTTATGTAGAGGCTCTCCCCTTGCAGGATCGTTCAATTCTATAAAAGTCTCAGACACTGACTCTGAAGAACCAGTGTTATCAAAACAACACCTATAAAGAGGTGGCTCCTCGTTTCTAAGAGGAAGAATGAAAAGTCCTCTCAACCGATGGAGTGGGCGGTCTACCACCCTAGGTCAGAGAAACAAAGCCAAAAATGACTAACTCACTATGGAAAACTAGGGAGCACAGAGCACACACTAAAAGTTCCTAAAGGAAAATCAAGAAAACGACTAACTAGTTGGAAGAACAATTACACCAACCAACACTAGAGAAACTTACTGGTGCAAGTGCAACTCGAATAAAAAAACACCCTCTGGGTATACTTTGTAAAGTGTGGCTCGATGTCTTCCCTAGGTACTGTGGTATACCCCCGCAGTCACCTATGTAAGTCCCTAAAATAAAGGAAACTAGGTTGTCAACTCGTGAACAATCACTAGGCGGGTACAGTCGATAGTTGGGTGGACCGCAATGAGAAGGGTATCAAGCTCGAAAACTATCAAGGGTATCGAAAGCAAGTTTTCCGAAAGATGACTGAGGACCTCGAACGGATTCGAGACCCACGAAGCTCTGTGGAAAATGGGATCAACAGAATCCCAAGCCAAGTCCTCTATATACGTTCCCCACTACGCTTGGTCCGGCTTTGGAGGGGTTATCTCCGCTATCCTTCCACACGCGACCTCGTGTTTAACCCCTGTGTTAGAGGGGGGTCCCAGATAATTTCCACATTACTGGACTTCTATACTCCTTAGCACAGACTCATATGTTTGTTTTATATCCTTGAAAAGTTTCCTCTCCAACCTAAATCAAGGCTCTAGCCTAATCTAGTTGATGGACTCTACAAACATAAAGTCTAGTAAATTTTAACTAGCGTTCTTTTTACTAGATTGATTTACTCAAAAGGGTACAGTAGTGCAAATGATGGTGTTAAGACTCTTGCGAAAAATGATGAAACTTATATGAACACTGGCAAAGAATGATTATATATATATTTGAAATGCTTTTAAGATGAGAAGAAAACACAACACTATGCTAATTTTTTTTCTTTTTCAAATAACAATGCAAAGAAAATGCCAAGAAAGAAAGAGATATAACAAACTAAGTTTTTTTTATTATATATTTTCTTCCAATCAAAGAAGAAATAACAAAATATTCTAAAATAAACTGATGAATGCACGATTCAACTCATTTTTCTTAAAATTTCATGCTAAAAATAAGTTAAAAAAGATAAGAAACAGAAGAAATATTTTAATGAAAAAGAAAGATATGTTGTAATCAGACCTAAGTTTTCGACTGCTATGACAAAGACCAAGATTAAATCAAGGCAATCCCTAAGAGGTATAACTCTTGATAAGGAAGAGGATGGTTGCCTCTCCTTAAACAAACATTTTCTCAACAGGCACGTTGATGAAAGTTCAACAGTCAGTGTGTGCAGGCGAGCTGTGTAAGGTCAGAGCACATGTACATGCATGCAGGCCTTATATAGGCCATGTGTACCTCTTCAATTCTTCAAAAGTTAAAAAAAACAAGCAATCAAACACTAGCAGAGACTACTGGTATTGAGAACCAGAGTCCCTTAAAGACTCAGAAACTTACTTTGACAGAAAAGAAAAACAATTCAAGGAAAATTTCATAGAACAAAACCAATCTGAGGTGGTACCTAAGCTACAAACTGCAAAAACAGAGACCAAAATGAGATCCAAAAAATGCCTAAGAAGGATCACTTCTGACAAGAGATAGGATGATTGCCTCTCTAAAAAAAAAATTTGAACTCAAACACGCGACTGACACTTCATCAGCTAGCATGTACACAGAGGTTGTGTGAAGGTAGGGCACGGGTACATGTGTTCAGACCTTATACAGTTCACGTGTACCTTTGTGGGTCTCATAAAAAAAAATGCAGTCAAACAAAGAGACAGAGACAGCTAATATGGAATACTAGAATCTTTGTTAGCTCAGACTTTTGGAGAAACTTTAAAAACAAAGAATGGAACCAGTTTTTAAAAATACCCAAGAAAAAATATTCCCAGAAACCCTAGAGATCCCCAATATGGTTACCAATTTTGTTGTGGGTGGGAAATCCATCCTATGGACTAGCACTAAGGGTTTTATCATGCATGAAGAAATGACCTAAATATTCTTACTTTTTACCATCATCCCATGCCTAAACCCCCATTACTCATACGTAAATACAAGGCTCAAGAGATTAAGTTGATGTACCTTATTTTTCATGTTTGATGTCGATCCCTTTTCGCGCTTGGTCGTTCTTTGACTGCAACTCTCCTCCCAATGTTGACTTGCATTCACTAACGACAAACAAAGAAATCCACATGCATTTTATCTATGAACTAATGGGTTAGAGATTTAATCAACCATACAATCAATATTCCAATAATGACAATCTCATATGGTGGGACGGGAAAATCAATTCTTTTATTAACTTCACAATGATACCTTACAATGATAAAGTCGGTTATTGCCCCTCAATCCTAGTCCTAGGATCTTCTTGCACTATCTTCTAACTGCTTTTCTCTATAGTTCTCTTTGCACAAGGACGGCTAAAGGTTGGGACAAAGGGAATGCTTAATCGGGTATAGTTTCTTTACTATGATTCTCCTCATTTCAAATGGGACCCCTACCCCTTCTTTTATAGGTTAGAAGGAGCTAGGTATTTGGCCGAATGAGCGGCCATGCATGGCCGAAAGGTTTAGTTAACTTACCCAAAGATGTGTGTTCCATCAAAAACTTTACTTTTTTCGTGCTTTTGTAGGTACACGCGGGATGTCTTGGGTCAGCTAGCGTGTACACACGTGCAATAATGGAGCAGGGTGCATGGGCCTTTATAAAAGGGGTTTTTAAGAAGATTTGTTCAGTAGTGTTTTGAAAAAGAAGGAATCTGAGATGGTCTAATGCTAGGTAATCATGTCTGGTGAAAATTAGGGTTATAACAGTATATCGAGCCCTACCCACGATTGTTTGTATATAAACCTCATATACGTGTGCAAATTTCAAAAAGAAGAGTTTCTAACTCAAAAATGATTTGGTTTTCTACAGGATGGTGTTGGAATGGAGAGAGAGAGAGAGCATGAGGAGGTAGATTCAGGAGTGGATCAAGATCTAGTGGCTCAAGCGACTTTAAAAATATGTGGTTTATACAAGTTTTGGGCTCTCAAAGGCATGAGGGCCCAAGCGAGGTTGTTGGAAATGTTGGTGGTATACTGGGATCCTGATAGCGAGACATTTATCCTTGATGGAAAACCATTAAGGATTGAATTAGAGGACATCTACTTCTTGAATATACTTTCACAACGAGGAGAGGTTGTGGACTTCAAGTCATGTGGGGTAGGGAGTGGGATGAAGGTCGAAGAATACATCGAGGCCCACTATCTTCCAGGGACTCCCATGGTGGGAAGTCAAATCCCTATCCGGGCTATAAGTAAACTCAGCTTGAAGATTATTGTGCTCATGCTTACCAGGATCATAGGATTGGCCTCGTTGCATTAAGCATAGAGACCACTTATGTTTTACACACTGGAGTGTGCGAGACCCACCATCTACGATTGTTGTACCTCACTGCTAACCAATATGAAAGGTCAATTGGCAGAGTGCAATCAAGGGGGTAAGCGAAACTTCAAGTTTGCTTCTATTCTTTGTAGCTTATTTTTCGAGCGAGTCCCAAGTCTGGGACCTATATTGGATATCATTCCTAGAGGACCACGTGATTTGGCTATGGCATAATGGATCGAGGTCATGAGATGGTAGAGGGGTGGTAGGGTGGCGACACCCTACAATGATGATTTTTTCTTCTAGTGGTGGAGAAAAATCATAGCTCTGGATGACTATCCCTATGTGGGAATCGATTTCAAAGGAGATGTTGATATGCCGCTTCCACCAGGAGCCTCCTACAGCGCCATAGGTAACATTTTTTTATATATTTCATTTTTTTGGTATTTTTGTATTTAAGAGAACAAAAATATTTTTGGATGGTGTTTTAAATATTAACTCGATACTTGTGTGATTACAGATGTCGGTCCGCAACGGCCAGAGGGATTCCTACGACATAGGCGGAGGCACTGGGGAGATGAGGTAGTGGGAGGAGAAGCAAAGAGAGTCCTCCAGAACGTGCAGGGCAACCTGTCTCGTCTAACACATAGGATTCCTATGGTTCAGGTGGAGGATCTACCTGAATCCATGCAGAGACAGGTTGTCAGTGTACCTAGAGCATGGGTAAGACTCTTCTAACGTCTCGTAAATGCCGTGGTTTTATATCATGATACAAATCTGGTGCCCCAGGCATAGATGTCATGGGACATGTATATCAGTTGTATATGTATTTTGAGGGTTTTAGCCCCAATTTTGTTATATAAACACCATATGTTTTGGAAATATATAAAGATGGATCTTTGGCTTTACTCATATATTACAATGTGTACATTGATTCAATGGTATTCTTTTCTTTATTAATGTGACAAATGCCAATCTAAAACATAATTAGCGTAGGCATTGGATACATGATTAGAACTTCTAGGAATGTGAAAGTATGTAATAAAATCAAATTGTTGTTTTGAAAGACATACCCACAGGAATCGATGGAGTAAATTAGGATCACACACACGGTAATGGTCGTTCAACTGACATATCACTAACTGAGAATCCATATGAACCTCTAGAGAGTGAATACCATGTGAGATAGAATCACGCAAAAGTTCTATGATGGCGCTATATTTGGCCACATTATTCGTGGATGGCCCTAGGCATATGCCACGACACCAGTAGACCCTCAGGTGAATAAATCACCCAAGCGGAGGAAGCCAAGTTCTGTGTATGACGACTGGCTTTGTTTGCGAATCCTAGGTAGACCGAAGACTCTGTTGACATATTATAACCAAAAAGGGAAAACTCTACAAGCAAGCCGAAGACAAAAAGAAAAAAGATGTATATACACTAAATTTACATTAGTATACAAAGGATGTCGCTCAAGCCAGGGATCAAGCGTAATACCTTTTCAAGTAGAGCCCATTTTTGGGCTCGACCAATTTCTTCCCTTCATAATCTTTTAATTCGTAGGCTCCTTTTTCTAGAACATGTCGCACGATATAAGGATCGTGCCATATGGGTTTAAAATTTCCTGCCCCTAGCGGTTCTTTGGCTTGGTCATACAAGAGGACTAATTCACCCTCGTTATATAGACAGGGACAACTAGACTTGTTGTACTGAACCTAGACACGTTTCTTGTTTTCCTCGATATCCGTAAAGGTGTCTCGATGCTGCTCGTCAAGACTCTCTAGGTGTACAAGGCGTCGATCTAAATCTGAAGTGTCAAGTAGGAGCTCAACTGCCAATTTGAGAGAAGGCATTTCGCATTCAACAGGAAGTATCGACTCCACACCATGTACTAACTAAAAAGGGGAAAAACCAGTGGAAGTCTTAACCGAGGTTCGGTATGCCCAAAGCATGGGATACAACATGATGTGCCAATTGGAATTACTCCGACTGACTGTTTTTTGCAAGATGGTCTTGAGAGACTTGTTGACGGATTCTACTTGCCCATTTACCTGGGGGTAATAAGGAGATGAATGACCATGTTTAAACCCCATCTTAGATGCTTGTTCGACCATTATTTCATTATGAAAGTGACTGCCATGATCAGTGACAATATCACTCAGGATACCCAACCGGGCAATAATTTTGTTGAACACGAAGAAATATGTAGTCTTCCCATCGGATTTTATAGTAGGCATGGCTTCGGACCACTTGGTAAAGTAGTCGATAGCCATGATTATGTTTTGATGTCCCCTAGCCGAAGTTAGGTTGCAATCGACAAAATCTACCCCCCACTTGGTGAAGGGACCGACAATAATGACTGGGTGAAGAGGGGCTGGGTGCGAGGGCATTTTCTGATTGAACACCAGGCAGAGGTGACACTTTTTAATCGTTTCAATGCAATCTTTAAATATGGTGGGCCAGAAGTAACCAACTCATAGGATTTTTTGGGTTGTCCCAAGCCTGGATAGGTGACCACCACAAGCCCCTTTGTTGCAGTCATTTAGGACTAACTCAGCTTCCTCATGAGTTAAGCACCAACGTAAGATATTATCTATTCCTCGATAATACAAAGTTTCACCGACGATGGTATACTTTTTGGCTTGGTATATAACTCGTCGTCGATCATCTTGCGAGAGATGCAAAGTGAACTTCAAGGTTTGAAGATATAAAGAAATGTCTCCATACCAGGGGTCAGATGAAGAGACAAGGAAAATGTGTTCCTCTGCAAAGGAATTGAAATGGATAACATCCTCGTCTAATTGTGGGAAATCGGATATTAACTCTGCAAAAATTAGTGACTTCTTAGACTTGGCTGAAGCAAAGTCGAGATCAAATTCTTGTAAGATGACAATCCATTTATTATATTTCCCTCCCAGGATACGCCTAGTGAGGACGTATTGAAATGGAATAACATCGGAAACCACAGTGGTTTTGCAAAGCAATATATAGTGTCGTAAACGTTGGACTGCATGAAAGGAAGCCAAGGATAGCTTTTCAACGTGAGAATAATTAAGCTCAGGACATAATAAATTTTGACCAAGATAGTAGATGACGTGCTCATGGATCTCATCATCCTCCTAAACTAGAACCATACCAATCATCTCTTCGGATGCGACAATATATAACAAGTAATCTCTACTATAATCAGGAAATTTCAGCAGAGGAGCTAATACCAAGGCTTTCTTTAAAGCATCGAAAGACTCCTAGGCTCGCTCATCCCAAATAAACATGGTGTATTTTTTCAGTAGGCGCATGAAACCCTTAGTGATATTGGCATAATTCACTATAAACCGATGAAGAAAGTTATCTTTCCTCTGTAAACCTTGAAGTTGTCTAATTGTGCACGGGGGAGGCAACTAAAGTATTGCCTCAACCTTAAGAGAATCTACCATGATCCCAGTCTCAGAAACTAAGAATCCTAAGAGATGACCAGACCTAATGCAAAATATGCATTTGTGAGGGTTTAACCGGATTCTATAGTAACGACATATTTCAAAAACCAACCGAAGGTGTGTAACATGATCCACTCTCTTGCAAGAGTGAGCATCAATATCATCAAGGTAAGCTTTGACTATGTGCTTGAGATCATGGAAAGCGAAAGTCATGGCACATTGGAAGGTTTCTCCGGCATTTTACGGTATGCAAAAGTACCCCAAGGACATATAAATGTCATCTTGTGTTGGTCCTTAGGTTTGATCTGGATTTGGTTATATCCTAAAAATCCGTCCATAAAATAAAATATTTCGCTTCCCGCACACTCATCGAGAATATGATCAATGAAAGGTGTGGGGAAGTTATTTTTAGGACAAGATTTGTTCAGGTCATGAAATTCCATACACACACGGATGGTTCCTTTCTTTTTATTCACAGGAATAGGGTTGGATACCCATTCGGTCAAGGGAACCGGGTAGATGAAACCAACATTAAGTAGCTTCTCTACCTCTGCCTTAATAGCGGGGGCCTTCCTAGGATTAACATCTCTAAGACGTTGTTGAATAGGTTTAGCACTTGGATAAGTTCTAATTTCATGTTCAACGATATGAGGGTCAATCCCTAACATATCTTCATATGACCAAGCAAATACATCTCAAAATTCTTTGAAGAGGTTGGTGTAGATCAAAATCTCTTCTGGCGAACAATCCACACCTATATTTACATTCTCAATTTTTCTAGGGGTACGAGAAATGTCCATAGAGACAGTAGGATAAATACTTGCCATATTTCCTTTGGCATAAATACCATGCGTATCAAGTGGAAATATGGCATGACCGACTATCTCACTCAAGGTAGACCGAAAATCATCTTGCTCGATTCTTTCAAGACTTGGGAGAAAATAAGATCGATGATGCATATCATCCCAAGGTCTCTCAGAAAAATTCATGGCTTCAAGGATGGATTCATCTGAAGGCAAAGTCTCATCTAAGAAATCAT
>SNQJ01S0070921.1:61633-72113 GCA_010110895.2 Picea sitchensis
GCATGAAGTATCTTTTTGAACAACTAACCTTGAATGCCAAGCAAACAAGATGGTTGGAACTTTTTAAGTGAATATGATCTCAATCTCAATCATATCAAAGGAAAAGAGAAAAAAAAATTCGATGCACTTAGTAGAAGAGTGCATCTCATGCATGCTACTACTATCAATATGCATCAGTTAGACTTGAAGAGCATAATTTTAGATGATCTTGTTACAGATCAACATTACCTACATGTAAAGGAAATCTTACAGCAAGGAGATGTACAACATAAAATAAAGGAGTATGAGATAATGGAAGATGGATTACTCATGCATAAGAATAGAATCTATGTTCCTATTTCCAGAGAACTGAGGAATTTGGTATTGAAGGAAATGCATGATGTTCCTTATGTTGGACATCCCGGTTACTAGAAAAGGATTACAACAATAAGAATCCAATTATTTTGGCCGGTAATGAAAAAAAATATTGCCAATTACATCGCTCGATGTATGGAATTTCAGAAGGTGAAGGCTGAGCATAGGCACCCAACAGGTTTGTTGTAGTCATTACCAATCCCATAGAAGAAATGAGAAGTGATAACCATTGATTTCATAACTAAATTACCCAGGACAACAATACAACATGATTCAATCATCATTGTGGTTTACAAAATAACAAAAGCTGCTCATTTTATTCTTGTAAAAACAAACCATACAACGGCTAATATTGCATAAATTTACATGAGACAGATTGCTAGGTTGCATGGGATACCTAGGACAATTGTCTCGGAAAGAGATACAAAGTTTACCTCCAATTTATGGAGGGGATTGTTTAAAGGATTTGGTACAAATCTAAACTTTACCACAACATACCATCCCCAAGCAAATGGAAAAATAGAGAGGGTCAACCAAGTAATTGAAGATATGCTAAGAATGTATGTAATGGATAAGCCATCTAAGTGGGAAGATTACTTACACTTGGTTGAGTTTGCATATAATAATGGGTATCAAGATTCATTGTGAATGATCCCACTTGAAGCCTTGTATGGTAGGAAATGAAATACTCCAGTGAGTTGGGACAACCCAACAGATAGAGTGGTACTTGGGCCAGAGTTTCTTAAGGATATGGAAGACCAAATGGTTAAGATCAATTAGAATTTGAAGGAAACTCGGGATAGACAAAAAGTTTATGCAGATAAGAACCAGAGAGATAGAGAATTCAAAGTAGGGGAGCATGTACTTTTGAAAGTGAAGCCAAAGAAAATATCCTTGAAATTGGGTAGTTGTACAAAGATGGAAGCTAGATTCTATGGTCCATTTGAAATATTGGACATAATAGGGAAAGTTTCATACATGCTTGCATTTCCTGCTTCCATGAATGTGCATAATGTATTTCATGTCTCTTTACTAAAGAAATATGTACACGATCCTAACCATGTTATTGATTGGCATCTGATTCAGGTAGAGACAGAGGGAGACTTTCATATTCGACCAGTGCGGGTATTCCACATAAAGGTCAAAATGCTCCAAAATCGAGTTATAAAGCTGGTAAAAGTTCAGTGGACCTGCTACGGTCCTAAAGATGCTACCTAGGAGAATGAAGATGCCATGCGGGCAGAGTGCTCGTAGCTTTTTGAATAAATTTTGATATTTGGATCTCTATTTTGTATTTGCATTGAGGACAATGCCAAAATAAGGTGGAGGGGATGTAACACCCTGGATTCTGAACCCTATTTTTAAATAATGTATTGTTACAATGATGAGAGGATAGAGTGCCCAAACAATTATTAAAAGGCCAGTGTGCCTAAGAAATGTAGTGTTTCCATCATTATTAATAATAAATACATCGTTGGTTGCTAGACGGACAATGACTAGAGTTATAGGGGGCTATGATTCCATAAGAGAGGGGGAGTGAGGGGATACATGTTTATTTCCTATTTTAATTACCCTTTTGTCTAAGGGAGTGGATCAATTACGTGAGCTTCTTGGGAAAGGCCAGGAGGTTCTTGATTCCTGACGAAATACTTAAACTGGCCCCTGGTCTATTGGGGGGGTTAGATGATGGCTCGTTCACTCCTTCACTTGTTCTTTAATTTCATTATTTCCCTCACACATTCATTCACTGATTGTTCATTGTTTTGCAGAGACCTCACTCCATTCATTTATGTCACTCATTGATCCATCCTTATCTGCATCTTGGCTTGGGAAAGGGAAACGAATTTTCAAAGAGTATCCATGGTATTGTTGTCTATAGTGTTCGTTTGTGTAATCCATCCATGACTTGAGGCATGCATGTCTAAGATGTGTTGGCCTGTGTCCAGCTTTGTTCACGACTGTGAGTCCTGAGAGTTCTAACATTGAGATTCTGGACCAATTGCATTGGAGCCCTGGAAGGAGAAGGACTACCTGAGGGACTGCGTGAGAGAGAACGGTGGAGGTCCATTCTCTTGGGTGGTGCAGGTTGGGTAGAAGAGAGATGGGGACTTGGATTGTTGTGAGTGTTTGGAAAGCCTATGAGATCTTGAGTGATAACTAGTTTGGGAAGCCAAGTAACACTATGGAACCATCCTTTTGGATTCATAGCCCTGGCTCGAGGGTGACACTGTTGTTGAGATTTGGAACAATAGTGTCTATGGTTGGGTGGAATGTCCTTGGTCTGCAGCCAGTTGCTGTCATCTTTTATAAAAACAAGTTCTCTCTGTTATGGTATTTTTTACCTGTATATGAGTGTACTTCGTTGTGTATTTATTTATCATTTAAATGAATCTTTAGAATATGCATGTTTGTTGGTTATTTTTGTGCATGTCGTTAGATATTTTCTTTTATGCATCCTTATTAATTTAAAAAAAAGGTATCAGTAAGATAAATAAGTCCAAGGGTGGGCTTGAAGGTTGTGTACCCCGATCTGTGGGTGGTGGGGTATGTTACAACATGTGTAGCTCTTTATTAGCCTCATGCATGTGAATTGAGCCCTAGTGATGATTCTAAGGTGAACATGCAACACTTGAATCCACTAGTCTAACTAAAGTACAACTAAGTAATGACTGAAGAGGATGTGGAGCCCTCATCCAAGGAAAAATATTTTCATCTAGGGGAGAATATCTCATACCAAAGTAAGCCTTCAACATTCCCTAATAAACATAGAAAAATAAATACTAGATGAATGTGTAATATCTCCAATATGTTAAACTGAAAATGTTCCATACAAAAATGAAAGAACATAGAAAAACATGGTGTTATTTTCATAGAAAAATAAATGAACATAGAAAAACATGGTGTTATAGCATTTCCTCCATTGCACTTTCAAACGATTATATAGTCTTTCACCAAACATATAAGAAGTGCAAAAGTGTGATAGCAACAATAGTCCAAAGGTAGAGAGAGCATGTGTACTTACTAGTTTGCTATGTTCTTTCCAACAGTCATTTGGTAAGAACTATATCACTATTCTCCCTATTTTTGTGTAGCACATTAGAAAGTAATTTTAATTTTCCATGTCTATAATATCCATAGCACAATAAGTATACATGTGGTCATTATATCATTATTAGTCCCTGCTAAAGGCTAGGACTCTAGTGATCGATTCATCATTGACCGCTAATTACTTTGTTGTTGAATACTAAAATTTTTATTCTTTTCAAAGTTGTACATAGGCAAAACAAAATAGTTTTTTTTTTTTTAATAATTAAATTTATTTTATCAAAGAGGTTATTCACTAACATATTCTACCTCTTATCGCTGAGATTCATTTTTCCATATCGTTGAGATGCATTTTTCCATAGAGAACCTATGTTTTTTGTAGGTAGATAGTGTCATGATGAATATGCATTATTTGTAATCTTAGATAAGTTTATCTAAGCTCTTTCTGAGGATGATGACTATGCCCGAAGTCACTGTCAGGGCTTTAAACTACATTATGACAAATGATCTTGATCTTGATGCTTAGTAAATGGTGTTCTTTAATTAAAGCCATCGCTTCAACATCCACTTCCTTCACAACTCTATGCCACCATATCCACTTCCTTCACAACTTGTGGCCACTGTCTCTACCTCCACCACCTGTGATAGCCTTCTCCAGTGCCTATACAACACTACATTCACAAGAGGGATCAAGAATATTTTTTTCAAATCACTGACCCTAAGGAACAAAGCCATATTGGAGAAAATGGAAAGACACCTACTCTTTATTTTTGGAGGAACTATGTACTCCTGCTATGCACCTGTAAATCATTTAAGTTATATGCAACTGTAAGTATCATTCTATGCACCTATAAATCATTTAATGTATGCAACTATAAGTCATTTAATATGAATCTATGCAACTTTTTGTATCTTTACTGTATATAAATAACCCCTCATCGGCAAGCCTCCTCAACTGATAATGAACAACCCACCACTGGTTAGTTTGTGCCTTCCCACTACCCTGATACCACTACTCAGGTCAGAACCTCCTAAGATTAGCTCCTCGATGGCGCTCATAGCCTTACAATCAAAATATCTATGACTGTCAGGTTGCACCTTCTGTGTAGGAGGAGGCGGTTGATAACCTCTTACTGGGTGGCACTTGTCGCCTTTTATTTTCATTCTTGCTATCCATGAAACGATAATGTACACGCTAAGGTACAAGGGGTTTTCTTTTTTTATTCAGGTCAGAAGAATTGTGATGGGGTACTGTTCAGATGTTTAGAACAAGATGATGTGGTCTAAAAGAAAAATATCCCTGTTGTTATTCTCCTACCACAGAAGATCACTATATGCAATCACAACATCAAGAAAAAGTATGCAAAAGTAAAATACTAATAGATAAACTATGAAAAAGTAAATTATGTATTAGATTTGTTATAGCTCGTTGGATATAAAATGGTCTACCTGATCTAATTGTACTCTATACCTAATATGTAGTGCTACACATAAGTCAAAGGGTGTATCTTCCATATCCACTGGTTGTGTAGCAATGACCTTACAAGCAAAACAATATTTTCCCCCTCTTATTCCTACAGTTGCATGAACACCTGACCAACAATATGAAAATCCCCTATGATGCAAAGCTTGACCTTCAATACCATTGTGTTTGATGTCAAATTCTACACACCATAGATGAAGGGTCAGTAAAAATGGCAATAGTATGCTATAGCACAAATAGTGTATTAAGGAAAAAATTAGATAGGGAAAAACGATCTCCTTAGCACAGAAGCTTCAAACCATTGTCGTTCTTAATACTAAGATAGAAATCATACAGGTTTATAAAATTTTAACTGCATTAGTATTGGAAAATCCATAAATATTTTGTTGAAATCTACTTGCAAGTTGTTCTGAATATATGTAACACACATTTGTCATTAAAAACACAAGAAAAACTAAATGAAACTAAAAATAAAAAGATAAAATATTATTAAGTAATTTGAAAAATGATTTTATTTCACCTCAAATATCACGTCTTTGCAATTTGTAGTGATTACCTTATTGGTATCAGCATCTTCCAACAGTGTATATTATGGTACATATCAATAAAAACCTCTGAAGTTTGAACTTCTTAACTTTAGTTAGGCTGCGACCTTACTTGCCTACTTGTATGCTTGGCTTGGATCATAAATTGAAAATGGGAAACAATGAAATTTGAAGTAGATGGGACCCGAGAGAATCTACCCTTAGATCCATATCAAGGGACAAGGGACATTGAACCCTTTTATCACATCCACCTAGCTAGTTCAAAGAATCTAGTTGGGGGAGGAGAAAACCTAGCTCCATCGTATTTTGATCGTCGGATGTAAGTATATTATTGTGGGAAAAAAATCCCATAATAGGGATATGATATAGTAGTAATAACTTGCAATTATGGGCATCACCGACTCTAATTGTAAATCGGAAATCATGATTGGTCCATTCACTGGTTATAATTATGAAACTGGTCCTCTCACACTCTGAATTTTCACTTCCAAAGGGCATCGTTGACAATGGTATTCAAAATGAAAATTGAAAATGAAATGTGTTGCATGAACATATGCTTACCCAGATGATTTCCTTGTTGTTGGATCAATGACTAAATCATTCATGGTTGCAACGAAAGTGAACTCCATAAAACCCAAGTCTTTAGTTCTATGACGGAGAATATATCATAATTTGTAAGCGTTTATTTCTTCCCCTCAAACCAATGAACCAGACATACTTTCTTCCTTGGTGAAAGGGAATATCCGCAAATACCACAGTCTCCATTACCCAAAGAGAACACCCATCGGACATTGTGAATCATTGAAGATTACCCCTTGTTCCTACCCAGAAATGAACATCCCCCTTCTGAGAGTAGTCAATATGTATTGGTAGACGGTGTGGACAGAATATTTGATTACTTGTATGTCCATATAACATAAGCCCCCACGATCATTGATTATGTCACGTTGACCAGGTGGTTTAGCATTGCACACAGACCATGAAACTTGACCATATGTCACATAATCCCCAGAGTGCCATGGTCGTGGATTAAGGCACCCTAACAAGATGACTATGACCATGAAACCTGGCAGAGCCATATCTTACAACAAACAATTTTCAAGTGAATTTTTTTTTATATATTCCACTATCATAAACATATACTTGGGAAAATGCTATTCTTTTTATTTAAATAAAAATAAATTTGTTTAACTTAATTATTGGGAAGTGTGAGTGTGTTAGGTGGTATTTAAATAGGGTGAACAATTGTCTATATGGGAACGAGTATTGAAATGATCGCATATTGCACGTAGTTCAGAAGTTTAGATTAGGAACGTGGAAGGTGGGAAGGTTTTTAATGTGGACATGTAACTGCTAATGTTAATACATGCCTATGAAGGTCTCTGTTGCCATTCTGCGTACTCTGAAAGAGCGCAGGTCCTATTTCTCATTGAGAAACTTAACCAACCTATTTTGGATGTGCATCAAACTGTCCAATATTTGACAAAGCACAGACTATCTTATGTGTTCTTTGCCTTGCTTGAATGATGAGTTTGAAGGAGTTGTATGTTGGGTCCCATTATTGTTGTATTCAGTGACAAGTGTCAAGGGGATGAGGCTGATTGCAAGTCCTGAGCGAATTTGGTAAAGTAGTTATCCTTCAAAGCTGGCACCTAAGATGAAGGAAGTGTGTTCTATTTGGTGCAGCCTATTGTGGCATTTTTTTTGAACAATTTATGTGCAAGTTGGGTAGTGTCTTGCCTATCTCCTTTCAAGTCCATGGAATTGTTTATCTTCTTACACACATGGAGGCTCTGATATGGTAGAAATGAAGCTACTTGGGAAGAGGAAAACTGGGTACCCATCCTCTTTGAAAGGAAACAACAAGTTTTGGTAGGATTGTATTATGTGAATTGTTCCCCTTTGCGTGTGACTGGTGCAATTTCTCTTGTGAGCATGAGCCCTTGACGGCTCAAAATCCATCTAAGTCATCTTGCTATCTATGAAATCTGCCTTGCTATCTGGTTATGTCACTGCATTATGCACTATATCCTATTCAGTTAACCTAGCCAAGTGTCGTGAGATTTTTTTTTTTCTATAGAAAGGAGACTAGCCTGTTGATTTCTCATTTTTCCACTAAAATAAAAACAAAGGGTTTGGTATGGTACATCCAAGAATGTTTAATTTCTCCACAATTCGATAGATTGGATCAGTAACACTCATTTCCTCGTTGTAGTTTTGGTTTGTATCTATCTTACAGGTGTGTGTTACATGTTCAGAACCTTTTTTTGCATGTTTGGCAGAGTAGCCCCTCAAACCTAAGTGCCTAAGCCGAAGGAATTCTTCTCTATGTTCTGCATCCCCTTGAAGCCTATTTCTTAATGAAATTCCAACTAGATAAAAACAATGTGCTCTCTCTGCAGGCTGGGTAGTTTTCTCCCTATTAGCTCTCTATTCCCATTGAGTCATTTTATGTTTTACACAAATAGAGGTTCCTGATACAACAAATGAATATATTATTTTGGGTAGAGGAAAATTGGGTATATGTGATCTTTAGAAGGTAATGGAAGACATTTTCTAGATTATGCTATGTGATGTGGCCTAGTTTGGTGGGTTTTCCTTGGTCGCTAGGGATATAGAAGGTTTCCCTTTATGTAGCCCTGAAGCAAATTTTCCTTGTTGAGCTTGAACTTTACCTCTCTTTGAATCAATATAAGGCATCAATTTTTGTGGATGAGCTCGACCTTGGTGTCTGTTGCTATATGATTTTGTGTTGGCATCACATGATGCATAGACTCTTATACGACCAATCTAGCTAAATTTCAAGCATAAATTTTGTTGTGTTAGTTAAGAGAGTTCGACATAATGGATTTTATTTGTTATGATAATAGATGGTTCTTTTATGGTCCATCCTAGTATCCTTAATTGGTCTATGATTTTCTAGATTAGATCAGTAACACTCCTCTGAGTTTTCAGTTTGTATCTGTTTTAACTCTTTCTGGTTGTGAATTACGAGTTCAAAATATTTTGTTGTGGTAATCTTATGTCGATATTGACAATAGGTTTCGCTATGTAGGGAAAGATAGACAATAATAGAAAACTGAGCACTTCAAGCATGAAAAGAAACACCCTCAATCATGGAGATAAAATATGTTAGAACAGAGTGATTGAGATCTCCTACTAATGTTATCTTTATTAAATGCACTCTTAATATTTATCTTCCTCCTACAAAGAATACAATCCAACCCATAAAATGGAGACATCTTCTCCTTTTATCCACTGATCCACTAAAACTACCTATCCTTAGAACACACAAATCATGCCTATTTTTATGCTACCACCAAGAATATTCAATAAAAGGTATGCCCCCCTGCAGCACATTTTGTAGCTCGTGAAGGTAAGACTATTTATTTCATTTTTTCTTTCACGTTGATTCTAGTCTCATTTGTCCCTACTATCTGGCACATATGAGGGCTTCTGAGCCCGGTCTTTGATGTTAACCTCATCTTTGCATTTTTTGACAATGCCCCACAAGACTTATACCTTCATCGCATTTCAACTGCCAAAAAGTGGTCATGATTTTTCTATGTTTGTCCCTTTCCAAAATTTATCATTGATGCTATAGAAAATCTGTTATACTGGACTATCTAACTAGTTTATGATTCTACTTGTGACTTTTCCAAAATTAAGAAGAATCTTGCTTGAATAAGTTGGGTGTTTCATGGATAAGTTTATCATAAAATTTCCTCTTTGGATGGATTGCCACTCCTTTTTGTTATGTTAGGCATTGGTGGTTGCTTTGAACAATAGGAATACCTACTCCAGGCCTCTAGATGTAAAACTATTTTCTAGGCTTTAAATAGGAAAGCATGCAAGACAAAGATATGCCAACAAATTGATGGTTGGGGGAGAAGATATTTATTTGAGGAAAATTATTACACAATGATGCAAGGATCTATAAGGAATAGAACTCTGCAATGTTTCTTTTGTTGCTTGCGTACTCACTTGAAAATATAATATTCATGGGTTTGGTGGTATTTACACAGGAGAAAGGAGGAGCATTAATTCTTAACTTTGGCATGCCTGCGTGGGACCTCTTGTCTCATTACCACCAGTGGGTAGCCTGGAGGTATATTTTCCACAAGCCCACTATTATAGCAAGATTTGGCTCACCATTTCTATCTTGCATGGACGACCTTTTTCCATTTCCCTATGTAGACTTATCATCCCTTTTTGATGAATCCAAAGCTAAAAATATACATTTTTCCACATATACGCTCCCTAAATGCTATACAATATGCGTATACGCTTGTTGATCCATTAAAACTCCCGTATATTAGGATTTGTACCAGAAACACAAAATGAGGTCAGGTTTCCATGTCACGAAAAATGATCTCTAATCCTTGGCCTTCCATATACTAGAAACGTTCTGACTCAACCCTTCAGTTGCATTCTGAAGGCTATAAGAAAACAATTTTGCACTATGGAAAAAGAGGTTAAAGCATTCAACTTCAAGAGAAAAGTTACTCTGGAGAAATTACTTCATATTGAGTCTGCATCCCTTTGTCCCTCAAGTCTGAACACAGTGTTCAGCCCCCAAGCTCTTTCCCTATTATTGAGAGAACCTCATTGACTCTCTCTTGTGAGCTTGCCTTTGGTGGAGGATTGAAGTGGTGGAGGCCCAGTTGGAAAGAATGAAAGTCTGTAATGTTGACACTTCTGGTGATCAATTATTAATAGAAATACTCCTTTCCCATCCTATTAGTATCTTGTAAATATATGATTATTATCCATGGGAATGTTTGCAATGTTTATTAATGGATTATGTTGTCTGGTGTGCTAACCCCTTTTATATCATCACTATATACTTTCTTCACTTGTTTTTTGAGAACTTCTTGTAGGTATAAAGCTTTGGGTCAGATTGCTCAATGGTGGAACATCATCAAACGTTGGATCAACGTAGGCCTCTTTCTTATATTGCACATTAGTCTATATAGAATATGTTGGAATTGAGTTGATTTCTAAAGTCATACCTATTTGTTGTGGTTTACCCTTGGCCATAGAGAGTTTTTCC
>SNQJ01S0070922.1:3436-15872 GCA_010110895.2 Picea sitchensis
ATAGTCCTTGGCCAGTTCAGTTATATTTACAATCTAGGGGAAACAGGGTGTTACAGAAGGTAACCCCTTGAAGAAGCTACATAAAAGTATAAATAAGAGACAAGGGTCTCTCATTCAAAACACACTTGAATCTCATTGAATATCTATTTTTTTTAAAGGTTAATTGAGAGGGTATTATTGATAGATAAAAATTGCAACAGAAAAAGTGCGGTAGAAAATTCACAGCAAGAAAAGTGTGACAGAAAAAGTGCGGAAGAAAAACCGCAACAGAAAAAGTGTTGCAGAAAAATCGCGGCAATGGATTTGTGGTAGAAAAACCACAACAACAAAACGCTTCAAGAAAAAAAAAGGTATGGTTCTCATATGTGTGGTGTTGAATTTATGAATGAAGTTCAGGGTTTTCCTTGTAAATATGTTGGATTTCATCTTGGGAGTTTATGGCTTGTTGTAGAGTTTATTTGAGGCAGATCTACTGAAGTTTAGTATTGGTTCATGTTTGAGGGCTTTTGGTTGAGGTATGTTGCTAAAGTTATTGGTACAGATAGAGGTTGTATAACAGTGAGGTTCTAGCACATGGTTTGAGGTACAGACTTTTGGTATAGTGTTTGAGGTATATGTGATCAGATCATATTGGTTGATAAGTGTACAATGACAGGTTTCTCAGTGACATATTTAGTTTCTACATTTGAGGTATATGTGATAATATCAGATTGGTTGATGAGTGTACAGTGACATGTTTCTCAGTGACATATTCAATTTCTACATTTGAGGTATATGTGATCAGATCAGATTGGTTGATGAGTATACAGTGACAGGTTTCTCAGTGACATATTTAGTTTCTACATTTTAGGTATATGTGATCAGATCAGACTGGTTGATGAGTATACAGTGAAATGTTTCTAAGTGACATATTCAGGGCAGTTGGATAGGGCAAGGACAAGTGGTTGTAGCCACCTTCCAGTTGTAGCTGGAGAACATAGAGGGTTGTAGCCTCCTTCTATTTGTAGCTAGAGAATTTGGGAGTTGGATCTTCCCTTAGGTTGTACCCTGGGAAACTAGGGGGTTGGAGCCTCCTTCCATTTGCAGCTGGAAAACAAAGGAATTTGTTGCTTCCAATGAATGTAATTCTTAAAGACATATAAGAAAAAGCATTCAATGGTTTTCTCCCATTTTGGGTTTCCACGTAAAACACTAGTGTAGTGTGTATGTGTATGATTGTTCATTTGTTCATTGTTTATTTACTCTGCAACTATTGGATGATAATGCTAAATTGATATAACACTTGCATTTTATGGTGAAAAAGGATTAAATTTCTCTATTATTGATTCACCCCCCCTCTTAGTAATCCAACAATCGCTTCTATGTTTTCATCTTGAGATGGTTCTTCTTCTTCTTCTTCTTCTTCTTCTTCTTCTTCTTCCTCTTCACAATATATGTAGAATAATTTCTTCTCACCACACTTATGTACCTTATTGTACTTATTGTCACAATTAAAGCATAAACCTTTTGCTTTTCTTTCCTCCAATTGTTGAGGTGTCAACCTTGCAGGTTAAGGTGTTTTAGAAGAAGGAACAATATTCTCTCGATAGATGTTAGGAGTGGTCCTTCTAGTAGCCATAGCCATATTTTTACTTTCAACATTTCTTTCCACCCTGAATGCATTCTCCAATGATTTGGGTTCCCAAAGGAGAACTTCACGTTGAATGTTATCCTTTAAAGTTCCTATGAATACATCAATCAGGTGCTCATATGGAATATATGTTATCTTTATATTTAATCTTTGTAGGTTCTCAATGTGTTGTGCAACCGAACCCTTTTGTTTGATATTTATCAATTGGCTAAAAAAGGTCTTGCTCCTTCTATCCTCATAGTGTGATATCATTTCTTCCGTGAAAATTGTCCAAGTGATGAGTGATTTGCGAGAACAAAGCCATCTATACCACAAAAATTGATTGGGCTCTAAATATAAAGAATCAATTAGTACCTTTTGTGTATGTGGCACATCATGTAGATCAAAGAGTTGTTCCATCTGAAGTATCCATGTGATTGGGTCCTTGCCATCAAACTTCCTCATATCGATCTTAGGAAAGTGGTTGGTATTCAACCCAAAGTTGGAGTTTCTTCATTCTTGATTATTTTCCTTATCTCCTCATCATGAATTTCTTGGATACATTTTCACTTTCAGGTGTCCTCTCTATTAAGAAATTTTCAATCCTTCCACGATCTCCCTTTTTAAATCATCCATCATCCCTTGTAGTTCACTTTTTGTTATTGTCTTATTTTATAAATAATTTATGTCCCTACGCATTTCTTCACCTTGATAAAGATTCCAAGAAGGATTGTCTGGAGGCTTATTTGGTGTATAAGTTCCCTTTTTTGGTGGCATGTTGGCCAAGTATCACTTTTAAACCTTGATTTCGAGGTCGTTCTGCTAGACAATATTTCTTCTGTTGTATCTCAAAAATTTCGGCCCTTCTAGGTATGAAGATTTATTTTTTGTAGTTCTCTGATATTTATTCTATGAAATTCCATGGGTCTAATCAAAATTGGATGTGCCAAGTGGAAGTTATGGTAACTTCCCCACAACTTGATGATTGTGTTCCCTTCCTAGAGAGCATACTTGTAAAGCGTGGCAAGATCACAATATTTGATATTTGATTCTGAAACTTGTACCAGAAATACTACAAATTGTCCAATGTCCAATGGAACTAGTCTCACTTAATTTGGATACTCGCTGAAGAAGATATCATTGTTTTACCTGGAAGACTTGTTTGAGACTAGTTTATATGACTATTCAGATACCCTATCTTGCACAGGGTGTATCTACAAAATTAGGATTACCCAGAAGTTGAAATTTTTATCACGGTTACCTTGATAATTTCTGTGAATAGCCTCTATATTTCAGGGTGTGAAACATTACAAAAAAAAATTCATAGAAAAAATTCCACAATGACTAAATTCAGGATGATTCCAGTACCCTATCTTACACAAGTTATATCTCCAAAAGTATAAGACCTCGGGAGATGAAATTTTAACCCAACATACCTTGATTTGTATATTAAATATTTTCCAAGGGGTTCCTTCTGAAACATCATAGAAACAATTTTATATTGAAAAATCCAAAGTGTCTCAAATGTAGCAGTGAAACCCCAAGACCTTGAGATCTGATACCAAATGTTAAGAACCAAATATCAAGATAGCATAGAAAAACCTCAAAATATGTACTCAACGCCTTGAAAAAGAGATAATTTCATATAATAAACCTCTTCGAGGGGGAAACCTCCTTATACACCACATAAATTTCCAAATACAAGATGATTCCAAATGAAAAGGTCTCATTGGTATATATATAGGAGACTAGGAGGTACAATTACAACTAATGGACCCAAGAAGACATAATTAAAATAACATTACTAATGTAATATGCCCCAATTAAGGGGTAATGTGCCACTATTTAGGGCTTAATATTCTATTGGCCTAGTATTTTTTCTGATGTATACAAGGAAGTTTCCAGTTGCCATGAATGCTATATTTTTTATGGAAAAATAAAGATGAATCCTTTACCTTTAAAACATATCTCTGTTGAATCACCATTCATGCTATGGGGCCTTGATTTTATAGGAGAAATTCATCTGCCATCCTCAACTCAGCATAGGTGGATACTGACAGCCATAGACTACTTCACCAAATGGATTGAAGCAGTCCCCACATGGAAAGTTATTGATATTGTTATCATTCAATTTTTAGAAAGCAATATTTTGTCTATATTTGGTTGTCCAGTCAATATTATTACTAATAATGTAGAAGCATTCAAGTCCAAAAGAATGGAGAAATTTTGCATTGTGTATAATATAACTCTTGGTCATTCCACATCTTATTACCCATAGGGTAATGGGTTGGTTGAGTCATCCAAAAAAAGCTTGACTAGGATTATTAGGAAGCTTCTGCAAGAAAATAAGAAAGCTTGGAACAAAAGCTTATCTATGTGTTATGGGTTGATAGGATCACCACTAAAAGGTCTATTTATACACCACCTTCTCAGATTGTATATGGTACAGAGGTAGTTTTTCCTACCTCATTAGGACTGCCAGTGATGAGACTGTTGCAAGAACAGGAAGCTGAACCAAATGATGCTCTAAGGAGGATAAACCAATGAATCCATGTGTAGAAAATGAGAGAACGGGTCTTCAACAACTCACAACTGCACCAAGACAAAATGAAAAGAGATTTTGACAGACATACTAAGCGAGATGGTTTCAAAGTGGATGATTTGGTACCGAAGTGGGATGCAAAGAATGAAGACAGAAGGAAACATGAGAAGTTTGATCATCTTTGGTTGGTACCATTCAGGATTGTTTCATACCATGGGAACAATATTTGTTTGTTGCAGGAGCTTAATGGAGATCTCATCGGTGGAGGACTTGTGAATGGCAGGTTTCTCAAACACTATCTTGCTTTAAAAAAAATCAATATATCCATGTCATTGTAAATAACCATTTTATTTTCAGATGAAACATTTCAACTCAATAATCAACAGAAAATTGAAGATCGAAGTGAAGGCCCTAATTTTATGCTGAGTTTAGTCAAAGTTGTGTCAAGAGAGTCTTGTAAATGAGTTTGTTTGTCAATTTAGAGTCTTTGATTCAAATAAATCCCAATGGTCATGCACTTGGTATATTGTTCTTTTATACCTCACTGGGAGGATAGCATCCCCATTGGAGCCAACTGTTAGCACCATGATTTTTGTAGTTAAAATTAAAGGTTTGTCCAAAAAAAAATCAGATCCAAACCTTGATCTTGGAAAAAATCAAGGCTTTCCAAGATGTATCATAGTTAGTGTGTCAAAGTTTATGAGGTCAGTGACCAAATAAAGAATGGCTCGAAATGTCAATTAATGGTTTTAGCCATAAGTTGGTTGAAAGAGTGTAAGGTTTTCCTAAGTCTTGAGTCATGTCGAAAAGTGGGAAATTATGTACCAAAGTCGAATCAAGTGGTTAGGATGAATGTCATGTCAAAAGATATTAATGTTCATCATTACCTAATCATGAGGTTAGAAAAGGGAATAATCATGGCACTCCATATAATTTGTACCATTTCAAACTTCAAAGGTGTACCCGCTGCACAAGTTCATCGCGCAAATCTTTAACTTGCCTTAAAATTATCCTGTCACTATGGATTTTTCGTCCCTTTTCATAATTTTGTTCCTTATCCATTCAAGAATAAATGTTGGTTACCTTTCATGTTTCTCCATCACCTTCAAGACTTGTGCATCGTCCATATCCTTTACAGTAAGCTCTGAAGCCCTTTGTTACTTGATTACTATGTGCTGCCAATCGCTACATAAATCTGTTACTCTATTTTTGCTACGTATCCTCCATTTCTTTCAATCATTGTTCAAAATATTTCCTTGGAGCCCATTGCAAATTAGCTTCTGGAACGAGTTTTTTTTTCACAGTCGACCTTCTTTCTTTTGATATAAATTCTTATTACCTACTCCTCCTCCAAGTTTTTGGTCGTTGTTTATTCTTGTGTTGAGTTTCCATTGTTGTTTATTGTTGCACCAATTTTTTATGTTGCGCCGAATTTTTCCGTTGTTGTTTATTGTTGCGCCAAGTTTTCCCCACGTCAAATTTTCTGCCACTGATTTATTTACAAAGTTTCTTGTTGCTACCTTTTCCCACATACCGTGCAAAATTCATTATTCTCATTCCCTGCGCAGAGATCATTGCTCTCGTTTGTTGTCAAAGGTTATTTTTTCCTTTTTCGTTGTGCAGAGGCTATTACAATCTATTGTTGTGCACCTGAAATTGACAAATATCAGCATCAGGACAACTCCTCAAATAAAAAGAATGAATGAATGAAGTGATAAAGTCGTGAGGTTTGAACCATAGGATTTAAAGTTAGTAAATGCATACCCAGCGATCAGAGTGTCCTTTGAACAAGTCAGATGCACAAGATTCTGTGAAAAGGTTCAAGGGTATAATGCGTAGCTAACCAAGCAGTTTTCCCTTAACTTTACGGGTGTCAATGCAACTATTACAGGGATCGCTTTTCAAGTGTCAGAGGAAACCATATCAGTTGCAATGAACATTCCTATGTAGGGAGAAAAATGGTTTAAAGGTATGTCATTAGATACTTCATGTTATATTGATTTTATGTCCTTTAAACTTACCTTTATTCCTATGTATAAGCATGGGAAATATGGAAGAAATTATTCAAGACAAAGCTGACCAAGCAGAGAATAAACTTTTCCATTTTTCCTTGATTAAGATGTTGGTGGTTGAGGAGCTCAGAAATTTAAACAGGTACTGGGATTCTTTCTTAATTTCAGAAAACATTCCCAGGGACCCTAAAGGATATATTCCCTTATCTGCAGAGAAATCAACATTTCATAGTTTAGATGAAAGAGGAGGAGGTGTTGTTGAAAGGGGAAAAGGAAAATAAATTGAAGACTCGTCACTCATTCAGCCAACCTCGAATAAAATAAGAAAAATAAGATTTTTATATGAAACTGAGGAGAGGCAAGCTCCCAGTAAATCATGCATCGGGTCCTCTTCTAGGAGGTTTCCTATACCCATAATTCGGACAAAGTTTGTTGAATATGAAGCTCAGGATAGTGATGAAAAGCAAGTTGAACCAGGTGATGAAGATGCAGATATCAAGGAGGTGAAACAACAACTAAAGAAATCTCAACATGTTATAGCCCAATTCTATCAGGAGAACGGAGAATTGAGGAGGAAGATAATAGAAAGAATTATTGAAACACAAGCATCACAGAGTAAGGTAGGTCAGAGATCTCCTACCTCACAAACCGGAGGAGAAAGGAATATAAAATGGATGAAAAAGTAGCTAAGAGAAGCTTAAGATGAGATCATTAATCTCAAGGAGGAAAAAAGAATATCATAGGAAGGAATTATGAAACATTACAAGAAATGCAGACTAGTTATTGACGATGCATGTGCAGCTCTCTCTTACACTCAATCAAAATAATGCAGCTTTTTTGAGACAGGTGAGGAGTTTAAAGAGACAATAAAATTCATTGAGAAAGGAAAACAGGGCCTTACGACTACAAGTGAGATTGGACAAGGAAGCTACGAACAAATTGAATGATCCCATCCTTTGTTTCCAACTGGATTCACGCGAGCAACCTCAACTGAAAGATCTACCACATGAAATCATTTTGCAGATATCGCAGCCATCATTTGCGTATCAGAAAACAAAATTTATTGTGCAAAGGTGACAGTGTTGTCCAGCGATACACATGATGACTCATCACAACCATATGGTTGAAATTTTCTTAAGAATTTATGATTGTAAATAACATTTCGGATAGGTTATGATTAGCAAATCGGATTTCATATTTTTGGTAAATTTTGTAGAGGTTGTTGTTCTCTTTGAAAACAACCAGATCCATAACTCTAGAAGATAGTAGTTCGACTCCTAACAGCTAAGTGTAGATTTAGTTTTCTATATATATGGACTCTTTTTGATGAAAAAAGGGGGTGCATCGACAGAATTATAGACATTTTTATCCTCAATGTAATTTTCTGAATCCAAAGAAATACAAATGCAGAGGTCTTGAATTCCTTAAGAAAAAAGATTCTAATTGTGGTGATATGAATATTGTACTCTTCTTTGTATGTATTCCCTATGTACTTATTTTCATCTGCACTTTTCTTCTCTTTAAATTGGTAAATTAAAAGTCCAAAATTCATCTAATGGTGCTCTAGACTTAACTGATTTAAATTATGTCTATCTTCTCAGCTAAGGTCAGAACTCATCCTTTGTGGTGCTATGATCTTGTTGTATGTTTCTTTTCTTCTTTCACCCTATATGATCAAACTAAACACTGAAGTTCATCACCTTATTTATCCTTTGTTCCTCCGAGGAGTTCTATCTACCAAGCATTGTTTTCTTTATTTTCAGGGGTTGACTCCATATCCATAGAAATATTATCTTTTGTGAGCAAACCTTGAAAAATTATCTCAAAATTCTAAATCTAGCCATCAATTTAAATAAATATGTCTATCAGAGATCAAGTCTTAGAGAGATCCCTCTCTAGATTGGAAAGGCTAGTTTCCAGTCTTAAAGTTGGTTTGTAGGTTACCTTTGTAGATTGTTTCTTCAGCTGAACAATTTACTCAGTGTTGACATAGTGTTATTGTAGAGGTTTTGTATTGATGACTTAAGACGTAGTGGGAATTGAATAGGTGGTTGATTCAACCATGCTAGGTATGATTCCTCTATGAGTTGTGCTTGTTTAATAGCAAGCTTGTGATTCATGTTTTTATCATCAACTCACTAAAATATACACCAACAAAATGAACAGACATTTTAGTCGTTATTTCCTCCACAAAGAAAAACCTTCACAAAATAAAAATGTGGATGTTTGTATTTGCATATTATAGATTAAATTGTTTGTTAGTGTGTTTTTACGTAGACATTTCACCAATGCACTATAGACTATATAAAACACTGGGAAAGTAAATTAAAAAAATAAAAAACAATACATGTGTTTATCATCAATTTGGTGAAATATACAATGAAAAAATAAGTGGTAATTTCATTTTTTCTAAATGTATGTGTTTATAAATGAAAACCCTATTCATCATTTCATTTTTTTGCCAAAATTTAGAAGGGGGATTTGTGCAAGAGATATTTACCAACAAAGACTTCAGAATAGGTGGATTTTTTTGAATATCCAAATTTGAAACGGAATATCGCAGGTCACATGCAAATCCGCAGAGGAGAAATTCCAGGTATGTGATTTCATTCTATTAATCATCGTAATATTTTCCAGGTCACATGCAAAGGGTTTCATAGTTACCTTCGGTATTGGAAGCGCTAGCTTCATTGTTGTTTCTCTTGTTTTACTTCTCTATATTTCACAATGAGAACTTTTTTTAAGCAACAGATTTTTATAAGGTTTATTAACTTATGTATGGGGCATTTGGTATCCATTGCAATGGGACCACTCATTGAAAAAACACCTTTGTGATTAGTGTTTCACACTGTACATGGATAGAGCCCCAGTGCACATGTTCATATCAACAACACTGTTGAATTTAAAATGTAAAATATAATTTTTTTAAAATACCTTCACAGTTAGCACTGCACACCATTCATGTATAGAGCATTGGTTTGTATGTTCATGTCATGAGCACCGTTGAGTTTAAAATGGAATTAATATTTTTTTACTATCGAAACCATCATGTTTTAAATTTGTTCACCGGCTAGCGGTGCGCAATAAATAGTACTTAGGAACATGTGCTTCTATTAATTTATAAAGCATCGCATGGATACAACATTTTGTAAACAAATGTTTTGATTTTTCGAAGGCACTATTATTGTATTTTGTAAAAAAAAAAATTGTAATTTGTAAATATGATGATTCCTATTTTTTCTTTTTTCAAGAATATTATGAAATTCCAAGGGACAAATGAGGGGAAAACCAATACATGTCGATAGGGATGTCCAAAAAAGTGTAGAAGGAGATGGTAAAAGAAATAAGCATAATTGCATCGCAGGAGGAGTCATCCCGACAACAACATGCATCAAATGTATGTAATCATTCATTTATTATTTTATGTATATCTAATTTAATTAGCACATGAAATACTAATTTTCATTTTTTGTTGTAGAAAAAAAATGGAACCCATTCAACACATAAGACAGAACGATGAGGAATAAAAGGGTTGATCGCAAACTCTATGAGTACTTTATTTTTCGGCCTTACTTAAGATTTCATGTTTGTTGTGATATTTATATTTAAATAATTAATTTACACTTTTCCATGAATATCTTCTAATAGGTGCTAACATGCAAAGAGGATCCAACTGATGAATTGATAGACATTGGGTTAAGTATGGATTGTGAGTATATGTTGAAGTATGAAGGTTTAATTGAACAATTTGTAAGTAGATATGTTTTTTAACTTCCATTGTTATATAATTAATGGAAAAAAAAGAAACCTTTATATTAATTATAACGATTGTGCTCTGTCATGGCGTATTAAACATGCAGAAAATAAAGTATGGAGTGCAACCAATAGAAGAGATTTTGAGAGAAGGTGTGAAACATGGCTTCGAAAGAATGTGTATTGTTTATGAAATACTTTTTACTATGACATGTTTTTTTTATTTACGCAATCATGTATATTATATTGTGTGTGTGTGTGTATATATACTCATTACACTTTATTTCTATGTTTGTAGACGAAAGATGAAGAGGAAAAACATCAAAAACAAGTCGATCAAGAAAAAATTAGGTTAAATAACCAAAGTACAATATCACCTACAAATGATGAAGAAATTAATCATGCATGCAACTCCAGCAATAATAGTAGTCCAATCGATGAATAACAATCAATATAATTGAATGTTATTGCAAGTTGTATGTTTTGGAAAATTTGTTTGTGGGAATCAGGGATTTTGTTTAATGTACTCGACATATTGTCTCAATTGCATGAGGACATGTTACCAATAAGTGTAAAAATTACATATTTGTTTAATTTTGATTATTGTGGTCCTTTACTTTGTCCCATTTTTCATGACGATGGGTCTCTTATTCATATATATCAAAATGGGTTTCTTATTTATTGCATTGTCAAATGTTGTAAAATGTTGTGTTGTCGATTAATTAATATATGGATTATTTACATTGTTACAAATAATAGAGGTGTAATTCATTGGGTGATGCATTAATGAAATCATTATATCAAAATGCAATAATAAAAATATAAAAAACAATATTATTATAAAAAATATTTGATTTTCAGATGATTAATTGAAAATTTGTAAAAAAGTTCAATTAATTAAAATAAATACATATCGATGCACTATATTCTTATGAACTCATTAAACAATGTGTGACATAATATAGAAAATGGTGTGTTTTAATGAGTTATACGCACCAATTCCTATTAATTATATTAAATCACTAGTGCCAAATATTGTGAAAAAACATTGTTCCTTAAACGGCATAACGTATAATTGACTATACTTATCATTTCAAAAATTTATGATGCACATGTTTACACTATGCATTGGTTCTCTAAATATAATATATTAACCAATCCTTTAAATAAACTACACACACTGATGCTTAGTAACAAAGAGACATTTCACCTCAAATATTTGAAATTTCAGGGTAATACAGACATCGGTGTGTACGAATTATAAAAGCACCAATGTGTCATAAAAATAGAATGACCTAGTGTGTAATGTTTATAAGAGCATCGATGTTGCATACAAAAAATAGTACGAACAGTGTGTACATAAATTAAAAATGCACCAATGTTGCATACAACAAAACAATGTGGAACTGGTGCGTAATAATTATAAGAGAACTGGTGTTGTATACAACAAAAAAAAAGGGGAACCGGTGTTTAATAGTTTTTAAGAGCATCAGTGATTTTTCGATTTATGTACACATCAATGTTGGTTTAGTAAGAGTGCACTAGTGCATTTTGACAATACAAGCACTGATAATAAAAACTTGCGCCCGCCGAAAAAAAATTAGTTATATGGAACATCCATTAAAACCTCCACTAAATCCTTAGTTCCAAATAGCGAAGGTTTTTTTGAAAACTTTTCCAAATCTTGTAACACTAAAAACCTCTGCAAAACTCTCTGCTACAATGTGTTTTCCTTGTAGTGATGGATGATAGTGAATGTTGAATAGCATGTGCTTGCATTAAGAGGGATTGGAGATCTTTTTATATGCAAGTACTTGCATGTGAAACACAGGGCATATATATGAGTCATCTCAAGTAAATATGTATGTGTTATATTTGTGGCAGTGGTAGCGACTTAATGAACTCTTGCATAGTTGAATTGGATCAAAGTGTGGACAATAATTATCTTCATATTTCACTGCATACCAAATTTATTAATAAATTTCAACAACCTCAAGGTAGCTTCACTATAAACATGGGGGATTATTTGCTTAATTTTATTACTAAACAGTTTGCATTGCTTTGGCATGTCAACAATTTCTCTATTAGAACATGCATTGTGTCTTCCTAGTTTGTTTGGTGTAGACTTTGATTCATGTTAAGCGTTTGGGGTCACTAAAAGTGTATGCAATCCCCAAGAAACAGAAACAACAATTCTACAAAGGTATGTTGTTTATTAAAGTTTTAGCAAATTATTTGTTTGATTTTAAAGGACATCATCATGTTAGTAATCAACCTTTTTTCTATCTACATTTTTTTCTATTGCAAACAGAATGCACCCTCTCAATCGCTTTTAATTGTCATAAGTGCTAAATTTAGTGACAAACAAAATTAACGAATTCCTTCAATAAGTAATCTGAAGTGTTTCCCACAACCCAAATACCTTTATAGCTTCCATCTTATATATTTTGAGTGATATGATTCATGTCAATTTATTAATGTAAAAATTAAATAAATAATAACTTTTAGTTTTCTACTTAT
>SNQJ01S0070922.1:15882-33519 GCA_010110895.2 Picea sitchensis
CATCACATCATATCAATAATACAAAAAAATGTATATATGTATATGTATATGTTTAACTAGGTTTCATTATAATGCAGTCACCCTAGTTTTTGCAATCTATTCCTAAAAAAAAACTAAGTGTTTGCCCACAAAGTGCACAACAACAGAGTAATAATTTGTAACAAAAATTAACCATTAAAAAATATCACAAGGGATTTGTTGCTACAAGAAAAGAAAATCAGAAATAAAACTGGTGTACATAATAGAAAATATCTCCATTAATCAAAAAAAAATATATTATTATAGCCATACTACATCTTAGAGAAAACTAAAATAATTTTTTCCTCTGTCTCTAGACCGCACATTTGTTTGTTGGTTCCCTGGGAGTGCCCAATGTTATTCATTTTTTGTTTTTCAATTGTCGTCTTCATTTTATTGTCCTTCTCTTTTCTTGTTCTTCCTGTGCGAGCTGTAATTAAAATGTTGCTCTCTTTTCCTCAGTCATTCCAACTGAACTAAACCAAATTGAACCCCCTTCCCTTTTCCTTTCTTCATTTTATCTTTTTTTTTCATTTATTGGGTAGTTAAACTGTTCATCCAGTTCAACTTCCCCAACCATTCTTTCTTTTCTTTTCTTGGGTAGTTATACGGTCCAATCTTTCAAAGTCGTTTTCTATTTATTCAATTAACAAGATTTAATGGTTGTGGTGACTTAAAAAATTTGTTTTCCCCTACTAAATCATCTTTCCACTTGTCACAATCTTTTTACCATACATGTGGAGCTAAAATGCATAATGTGTAATTAAAATGCACCATGTGTGTGTTGTAGTAATGTTACAGCACGTGTTGCAGCAATTGTTCTAGCACAGTGTTGCAGCAATTGTTACAGCATGTGTTGCAGTAATTGTTGTAGAAATTGTTACAACAGCAACAAAAACGTGTTACAGCAATATGAATTTGACACTTATTCCTTCCTATAATTTATTAACTTAAACTTGAAGTATTTTTTTGGGTTGTTGTGGATTTCTTGAGGCTAAAGATGCTCCTGCATCAGACATTCTTAGTAAGAAAAAATTGAGCCCCAACTCATGTGGATGCAATTGCATATCCAATAGAGGATGATGATCCTTGTGGGTGCTCCAAATCCTTTTTAAAAACCTATGATGCATCTTCAGAACCCTTGTTTCTCCATTTGACTAAATATTCAAAATGTTCTTTATTTCAGGTCCTCTTGTGAATATTCTTCACCAAAACTTGTTCCAATTCTTCGACTAGTTTAACAGAAAGTTATTTCTTCCATTAGATTAGGGTATCTTCATCGTCATTCTCATCTCCCTTGTGAAACTCATACAAGTCAGCCACATTGTATATTGGAGAAATTTCAAAATCTTCTGGTAATTCTAACTTGTATGCATTATCAGAAATCTTTCTCAAAATTTTGCATGACCCAATTTTCTTGTAGTTAAGCTTATTATATGCACCTCTGGGAAATATTTCCTTTCTCAAGTGTGTCATTACCAACTCTCCTTCTTAAAAACAAAAACATTTTCTTCGCATATCTTCACCTTCTTTATACTTGGTATTGCTCTATTGTAGCTTTATTTTAACATGTTCATGCAATTCATGCATGCTCTCTGCAAATTCGTTTGCATCAACACTCCTTTTGTCCTCCAGATTAGGAAACTTAACCGAATAAACAACTCCTTTCAGTGACCTGCTATAATCAATTTGAAATGGAATCTTTCCTACGGATCTATTGACAAAATCATTATAAGCAAATTCAACCAGTGCCAAGATCAAATCCGTTTGTGTTGGATTCTCCCCACTCAAACTCCTTAACAAATTTCCAAGATTTCAGTCCACCACTTCATTTTGTCCATCCATTTGAGAATGATATGCAGAACTGAACATATTTTTGGAACCCATCTTTTTCCAAAGTATCCTCCAAAAATGTCCAAGAAATCTTGTATCTCGGTCTAAGTGATACTTCTTGGCAGCCCATGTAATCTCACAATCTCTCTAAAAAATAAAACAACCACTTTAGTAGCATCATTGGTCTTATTAAATGGTATGAAATGCATCATCTTTAAAAATATTTCCACTATAACCATTACAGAGTAATGATCGCTCTGCATCCTAGGCAGTCCCAAAATAAATTCCATACATATATCTTCCCAAGGCCTCTCGGGTACCAGTAGTTGTGTATACGATCCTATGTTTTGACTCTTTCCTTTGGAAAGTTGAAAAATTCTACAACACTCAACAAATTTCTTAACATCCTTGTTAATTCTAGGCCAAAAGTATCTTTCTCTCACCAATGTTATGGTCTTATGAAGGCCAAAATATCCACACAAACCTTTGATATTCAACTCTCTCATAAGATTCAACTATAATGAGATTTTTGGAATGCACAAACTTTTAAAAAATAAACCTTCTTGAAGATGAAAATCCAAATATGGTGTTTTATCAATGCTCCATGGTTCTTTGTATGCTTTCCAAGCCTCTGCAAAATCTGCATCTTCTACATACAATTCTTTCATACATTCCAAGCTAACAACTTCCATTGATAAAGTATTTAGCAGCATTATTTTCCAACTCAATGCATCTGCAACTCTATTCGACTTCTCAAACCTATGTTTCAAAACAAACAAGTAAGTTTGCAAAAGTTCTACCCATTTGGCATGTTTTTTTATTTAACTTACATTGATTATTGATGTAATGTAATGCCTTATGATCAATAAATAATACAAACTCCTTTGGAAGCAAGTGATGTCACCATTTCTTCAAGGATTGTACAATAGCATAAAACTATTGATCATAAACAAAGTACTTCTTCTTGGCGTCATTAAATTTCTCACTCAAAAATGCAATTGGTCTTCCTTCTTGTCTCAAAACCACTCCAATTGTTGAACCACTTGCATCACAGTCTACTTGAAATACTTTATTGAAATATGGAAGTGCTAAAATTAGTTTTTTAGTTACCTTTATATTCAAATATTAAAATGACTTCATGATTGCTATTGTCCACTTAAAATTTCCCGTCTTCATGCATTCAGTAAGTGGTGCACAAATCTCGTTGAAATTTCTGATAAACTTTCTATAGAATCTTTCCAAACCGTGGAAAATTATTACATCAAATGTACATTGAGGTGTCATCCATTCCAAAATAGACTTAACCTTTTCAAGATCCATTGTCAAACCCTCCGTTGAAATCACAAATCCCAAGTATACTAACTCTTCCTTCAGAAATGTACATTTCTTCAAATTGATCAGCAATTTCTCTTCTTTCAAATGTTGTATCACCTTTCTCACATGCTCTAGGTGTTCTTATTTGGTCTTGCTGAAAATAAAAATGTCATATAAGTACACAACAACAAAGTTACCCAAAAATGGTTTCAAAAATTCATTCACAACTCTCATGAATGTGTTGGGTGCATTGGTTAATCCAAATGGCATAACCGACCACTCAAACAACATATCCTTTGCCTTGAACGTTGTCTTCCATTCATCACCTTCCCTTATCTGAATATGATGGTAATCAGTCTTCAAATCAATCTTTGAAAAGTACTTGGCCCCAATCAAACAATCTATGAGGTCATCCATCCCTGGTAAAGGAAATATGTAATTGATAGTAATCTTGTTAATAGCTCGTGAATCAGTACGCATTCTCCATCCTCCTCCTTTATTGGGTGTCAAAAATATAGGTATAGCACATGGACTCAAACTCTCTCTGATCAATCCTCTATCAAGAATCTCTTGCACCTTCTTATTTACTTCCTCATTCTCTATTGGATTCATCTGATAAGGATCTTTATTTATTAGAAATTACCCTAGTATCAAACCAATGTGATGTGATATACTTCTCAAGGGAAGTAAACCTACTGGTATATCATCTCCAACAATCTCCTTAACCTCATTCAACAAAGGTTGAATTTCTGGTGGCACAAGACTCATTTTTTCATTCTCCAAAACTTCTCTTAGTACCAAGGCCAAACATAAATGATTCCTCATATGTTCTCTCAAGAATTCCTTAGATAAACACAACATAATGCGGCTACTGCTACAAATATTTTTGCAGTCCTTTTCTTTTCTTTCATTACTACTCAACTCAGTCTCCACAATTGGCTCCAATCTGTATCACTTTCCATCCTTTAAAATTTCATAAGTATTCTCCCTCCCATCATGGAAATTTTTTTTGTCAAATAGCCATGGTCTTCTGAGTAGTATGTGACAAGCATCCATCTCTACTATGTAACACAATACTTGCTCACTAAAATTTCCAATCTAAAAACTCAACAAGCATTGCATTGTCACAATCACTTATTGTCCTATTTTCAACCATGAGACCTTGTACATATTTGGATGTGTAATGTCTTTCAACTTCAATTTATCCATTACTTATGTGGATACTAAATTTTTTATACTTTTTCCATCTATGACAAGATGGAAACTCTTATCATAAATCTTGCATTTAGTTTTGAACACTTTCTTTCTATGTTCAGGCTCTTATGTTGCCTTTGTCTCTAGATTGAGTAATACTCTTCTAAATGTCAAGTTTTCTCCTTGATATTGTTGAAGTACTTCCACATTCCCACCAGCAACTATTGTCCCATCCGCTTGGGTAACTTGTGTCCTAGCCTCAATTCTTCTCGTTGCATTTTGTCTCTCCAGACATTCTGATGCTTTGTGACCCTCTACTCCACATTTATAAGATGCCATCACATACATACCTCGATCAAAACCTCTTCCCTTGTCAGCACTTATTCCTCCTCTTGTAGTCTAATTGTTGGTCTCTTCATCCTCCTTTTTCATTGTCTTTAGCAACACTTGTTTTTCCTCTACCTCTAGTTCCTTTTCCCCATAACTTCTACCGCAATCTCCTGTCAATATTTTCTTCCACCTTCAAAGAACCTTGATAGGCTTCATCTACATTACGAAATTAATGTGTACTCATCTCATCCTGAATCGGATACTTCAACCCATTCATGTATATTTCCACTCTTTAATATTCTAGTTCCTTTATCCCTAACCTAAGGGATATTTTGAAAAACTCCTCTGTATATTCATGGATAGATGTCTCCTTCTGCCTTAATCTTTACACTTCTCTACACAATTTCTATTGGTAATCTATAGGTGAAAATTTCTCTTTAATTTTCCTTACCATCTTTGTCTAGGTTTTAATATTTACCCATCATTTATCCACTCTATCTTTCTGCAACATATTCCACCATAATGCAGCATGACCTTTCATCTTCGTCATGGAAAATTGAACTTGATTGGGGTCTTGGATATTTTCCTATTAAATATATATTTCGAGCTCTCATATCCAATAAATGAGATTACATGCTTTCAAATTACCGTTGTACTATGAAACTTATACTCTTGCACTACCTTTATCTTTTAAAAAAAATATCAACCATGTTTTTGTCTCTGCTTCCTCGACGTTTCTCTTTGCTTCAATTTCACTTTCTGACTCTGAATCTGTTTCAACATCTCCATGCCTCCTATTTTCTAGTTCTTCTATACTTCTTTGTAATTCCTCTAGTTCTCTAGCATACCCTCATGTTTCTCCTCCTCTTTTTGGTGGCATCCTTACAAGTTTTCTTGTATCCCTCACTCAAAATAACATTCACAGGCCTTATTTTGGGGCGTTGTTCTCTCACAACTCAGGAGATAAACCAGCTCTGATACCACTTAATGCAGTCACCCTATTTTCTACAATCTATCCCTACTAAAAAAACAGGTGTTCGCCCACAGAGTTGTTAGGGAATGCTTCGTATGTGGATAGATCAAACCTCCCTTGGATTATAGACCCCTATACTAAGACAAAAACACTACAAATGGACATTGACATCCCTTTGAATTCAGTTTAACCAATCAGAGAGAGAGAGAGAGGGTGTGATGCAACTTGTTTCGAAGTTTATCCTCGTCGCTTCCAATCTGAGCTTGATCTCAAAACTCCCTGGTGCAATTTGATAACTGCAATAGGAAGCAAAGAGAAATGACTATCTCCTACTCTACAATATTAGGTCAAACAAATTCATCTACAAATATTGAAGGAACAATAGACAAGAAAATGAGAAAAGTACACAAGCTTGAAGTAAATAGGCCAAGTATATTCAAATGAGAATTCAAAGAGAATACTTACAAACCATGGATGATGGTGCAACACTTCTCCAAGCTCTCATCGTCCAGCACCTTGCGCAAATCTACCAATATCAAAATCATGATACCTGAAAGCTTCCACACTAGACCAGAGGTTTGATATGATCGGATCTAGATTCGTGCAAGGGGATGGACAAGGAGATATTGGAGAAGTGTTGCATCATCATCCATGGTTTGTAAGTATTCTCTTTGGGTTCTCATTTGAGTATACTCGGCCTATTTCCTTTAAGATTGTCTACTTTTCTTATTTGCTTGTCTATTCTTCCTTTAATCTTTGTAGATGAATTTGTTTGAACTAATATTGTAGAGTAGGAGATATTCATTTCTCTTTGTTTCCTATTGCAGGTATCAAATTGTGTCAGGGAGTTTGGAGATCAAGCTCGGATTGGAAGCAGTGAAGACAAACTTCGAAACAAGGTGCATCACACCCTTTCTCTCTCTCTCTTTCTAATTGGTTAAACTGAATTCAAAGGGATGTTAGTGTCCATTTTTAGTGTTTCTATCTTGGTATAGGGGTCTATAATCCAAGGGAGTTTTCCTTTGTCCGCAGATGAAATATTTTGTAACAAAAATTGGCGACTCCACTGGGAATCGACTTTGACTAGTCTTTCCTTGGATCTTCTAAAGCCTTTGCCCATCATTAGGTATTTTTCGATGCTTGATTTTGAATCAATTCCCTTTTTCCTCTACTTCATTGAAAGCTTCATTGAGCCATTGACTAGATCTCCTTGAATTTTTAGCCTTTTTTTCAACTTATTTCCAACTTTCCAGAATTGGCGCTCCCCCCAAGTGAGAGACAGGGCGCCATTCACCAAAAGTTTCGCTCCCTATACATGGGAAGGGGAGCATCGGTGCTCCCTAAATATCCCCAGTGGAGTCGCCAAATTATTTTATGGAATATTTCCCCTGTGGATAGGTAAAATATCCCTTGGATTATCAAACCCCTGTTACCATGACAAAAAAGTACAAATGGTTGCTATATTCCTTCCATATCTAACTTAGCTAGTTAAATGAGGAGAAGAGAAGTGTGACATACCTTATTCTGGTGATTGTCCTTGATGCTCCAAATATTGAGCTTGTTTCCTAAGCTCCTTGATCCTGTAAAGAACAAAAAATATATCTTTCTTCCACTCTATATAATTAACTAAACAGATATACTATGAATATTGAATGACAATAGACAAGTAAATGTGAAAGTACACATACTTTAAGGAAATAGGCCAAGTATATTAATTTGATAACCAAAAACAGATACTTACAATCTGAGTTTGAATATTGAGTAGCTCCTTCAGGCTCTCCTCATCCAACCCTTTGCATGAACAATATAAGATCAAAATAACAATGTTATTATGGATTTCTTCCCCCACCTTTCCCATGGAAATGCTTTCAATTTATAGGCATGAGAAGTACAACTACCATGAGAAAATGAGGGATATGTATGAGGATAGAGACCCTTGAGGTTTGGATCAGATCCTAATGTGAATCCCAAGCATGAGGGTCGAACATAACCCAATCTCAAAGAGATGGCCCATATATTAAGGTGGAGGAGATCCCCCCTTTATCTGAACAAGAATGGAGCTCCCCCCAAGTGAGAGACGAGTTGTCATTCACCAAAGTTGGTGCTCCCTATACATGGGCAGGAAATCATCGATGCTTCCTACATATGGCCATGGGGGCGTCGCCCTTCATAAATTCCCAAAAAAAGGTCAAATTTTCCAAGGAAAAAGTGTGTTTTGACCTAGAAATGATGAGTTTTCTCCTCTCATATGACTTAAGGGTCATGGAAAACTGTTTTCATGGTTTCAAGGGGTGGCGACACCTAACAAAGTGAATGTGACACTTGGTAAGGTGCATGCAAAAATTGTGACAGTGCATGTGACACTTACCGAGGTGCATACGTCACTTTAGATCACTTGCGACACTTAGGGTGAGATACCTAGGTGTGCAATTTTGGTCTGTAAAAATAGTGCACTATTGTTGTAGGATATTTTCAACCTATAGGAGTTACCTCCCTTAGGATCTCCCTAGACCTAAGATAGAATAGAGATACAAACTTTCGACCTTCCTAGACCTAAATCATACACATAAATTATCTTTAAGTGAGTGGAATAAAGAGCTTACCCGGTCACCTGATGGTTTCCCCTGCACACTCATTTGTTGTTTTCTTTGTTGAATATGTCCTTCGCTATTTTCAATGTGGTTTATCTTCACACATGAAGATACAATAAAACTCCTTTCACAAGATCAAATGTATCATGTATAGATTTATAACAAATCTAATGATATGACATGAACATCCTAATTATTTCCAAAGATATGACAATAATGTACAATCAAATACGAGGGAAATTCATGTGCATATTCTATTAATCAAATGGAATTATTTTACAACTTACAATTTGATAGCTTAATGAATCTCTAATCAGATTCCTTGCCCAATCTCTATTATTAATCTTCCAACATAAACTTACTTTCTCGTTTTCTCCCCCTTTTCCCATGAGAGACCCCCATTATTTATAGGATAGCAAAGATAAAATCAAAGGATAATTTGGATAAGCTCTCCATGCCTAAGATGAAAAAACTTCTTGAGGTTGAGCCATGAAGAATACGTGGTTGAATTTCATCTCACGAAACCAAATCTAAAAAGGGAGTAACAGACTCGATTGTGCCCTGCATTCTTGTACGGAGTGACCAATCGCTCCTTACAAGAGGACAGGGAGCGAGCAGCACTTCCTGGTCATAGGCTGCAAATGGATAATCAGTGACCATACAGAAAAGTATTTTAATCTCAAGGGAAAAATGGTATGGCTTAGTGTTTCAGACTGTTGACTCCTGGATGATGCCTATCAAGTGATCAGGTGGCAAATAATTGTATAATAGATGCCCCCTAAAGTGTGAGGTTAGAAGAGGTTTCTGATGGCTAAAATTGTTTGATGGCTAAAATACTTTACAATAAAATCATAGATCTTTGAGAAAAGGAACTTGTAAAGAAAACATCATCAGTCAGGCATAATAATAAAATCCACGAGGTAGGCATACCCATGCTCGGTAATAAAAAATAATCATAGCCACCAAATATACATTGTGGATCCATGCATGACGCAAGTAACTAGATCATGGCCATGAAAGAAAACATCGTGGATCTATGTCACAAGTAAGAGAATAGCCATGACCAAGTACAAATGTGGATATATGTCACAGGATACAAATGAGTGAGAGCACTCAATTCCTTAGCGATCTCTAAAGTACTCATGAATAACGCCATCATGTCTTGGGAGGGAATGCAATCAAGGAATGAATAGTCCTAACCCAAGTTCTTCGTCCCAAATCTAAATGGTATGAATCTACAACATGTGAATAAATGAATTGATGTCGAGCATGGTAGAAATCATCTTATTACCGGTCATTGATGTATATTGTTAACAAACATGAGGTAATCCATCAATAATGATGATGGAACCCAAGATACCTAGTACAATCTAATGGTGTGAATAAATGAGTTGAATTTGAACACTTGTAGATTCATTCAAAAAGAGCCAATCATGTAAACCCTTTGTCAAAATGAAATGGAGCCTACCACTAATGTCTGCAAGTCCCGGGGTACTCACTATTTTCTAGATTTCAAACCTGGATAATGAATTGGATTCGATAGGATGAAATCCATCGAAGGAGGGCCTTGATGTATACCCCATTAATTGAAATGAAACACAGAAAGGTAGATGGTGTGAAGAATGTAATGGTAGAGCATAAATGACGCAGGGATGGTCGGGAGGAATGGGATGAAAGACTGAAATTGGCCAACATGGACTAACTTCCCTTGAACAAAACAGCACAACTAATGACTTGACTTGGTAACATTGACTCGATAATGACCAAAACACTCACCATGGATGACTAGAAGAGTATCTAGTTGGCAGAGTTTAAGAACTCATGGAGATGGTAATGATTCAAAGACAATGGATAACCCAATTTGTGTATGTAGACGCAACAAAGGTTCATTGTTCAAGGGCCACTTGATAGACAGTTACCATTTTTTAAGATGACTAGATGGAAAAACCCCCCACTTGTTTTCCTTCTTTCATGTTTAACGAGCGCGAAAGAAAATAAAAGTATGCTCGATGTTCTCACCCATGGATTTATTGTCGAGCCCAGGGTAGAGAAGAGTGCTCGATTCTTCATTTCATGTTTAGAGAGTCTGAAAGGAAAAAGAAGACTCCAAGGGTGGTCTCTTTTGTAAATTTAATCTCCCAAGCCCAAAAAATGATAAAAGAATACAAGGGAGAAATCTTCTAGCCAAGGTTGAATAGAGTATTCATTTTTCGTAATTAGTCTATTTGGTCCAAAAAAGGTGTAAACTTACACCAAATAGACATCCTTTTGAATCCATTTAACTAGTGTGAAAGAAGACAAGCTTAGTTGACAATATTTTCATGTTTGGGGAGTCTGAAAAGAGCTTAACGGAGACTCTAGGGTGTACCTTTGTCATGGTTGGTTACCATGCACAACAAAGGGGTAACAGTAAGCTCAACTGGAGAGAACAAGTGGATTGCGATGAAGTTCCAGGAACAAGGAACAAGATTTGAAGCAATGGAATGCATCAAGACATGGAAAATAATGACCACTCATAGCAGTGGTTCTCATTCAGAGGTGTTGTATATGGTAGAAATTGGATGGCTAGTGATGAAGCATGGTTGCGATGTGGTAAGCAATGGAAGCATACAACGATATAGAAGCGATAAGCATCAAAACAAAAGAATATGTGCGACCAAGGAAAAATATAAAGTGTTGGGAACCCTCTCTGGGATGGATAAATTTTATGGAAAGAGAGTGAATGTGGCTCAATTTCAAAACATAAAGTACTACAGAGAGTTCTGGATCCCTAAAAAAAATTCACAGGCATCGAATGATAGTAACATGTGTTAATCTAGAATGCACATGAAAGGTAGGCTCTACCACTCAAAATGTGACGTGCAAATAATGGAAGGGATAATGTCACATTTGGAATGGGGTTTAACTTAAGGTATAAGGAAGGGAATCAAGTGGTGGAAATGATAGTTGTAGAAAGGTTTTTATCTGTTTTTGACAATTCTCAACTCTCAGTATCAAACTTTTGATCAAATTGTATTAATTCATTGTACAATGCAGCAACAACATTGTTTTAATATAATTTCTATATGTTTCAATTTTAAAAAAATGTGTATTTTATAATATCACGAGAAAAATTATTGAGGTGCAAGATAAGATGTCAAATTTTAACTCTACTCTGAACCAACAAGCCTCTATGTTACTGTGTGGTGGTAGAGATACATGCACTGTGGTTTTGAGTACTTAAATCAATGGAGAAAGAGGGATTATGTTTATTTTAGAATGTCACACAAAAACTTCTTAAAATGCAAGGATGTCAAACTTCAACTCTACTTGAAACCAATAAGACTATATGAAATAGAGTAAGCTAATCTTGTAGCAAAATGACCATTTTTTTTACCATGGACTTGATAAGAATTAAACAAAAAATTTAGGCATGAGCAAAATTCCACATGATCCAAGTTCCATGCATGGAGGAATGATGCCCCTAAAGGTTTTTCCCAACTCTAAATTGACCTAGGTTATCAAAAATATGATCAGATTTCTAGATCCATAAGAATCTATACTTCATGTATCATTAAATTCCAACAATGGGATGGAAGTTTGCAATAGGATTTGATGGCTCCCTTTGAAACCACCATGTTATTGTGTGGTGGTAGATACATGAACATCATGATTTTAAGTACTTAAATATTTGACAATGCAAAGCTCCATATGTTCATCATGCCCCGTGAAGAATGACATCGATATAAGAGAGAATAAAGACATGAAATATAACACCAATATGGGAGAGGATAAAAATCATTTAATACAACTTTGATGTATATGCATGGCATTGAAAAGAATACAATCCTTAATAGCAAGGAATGTATTCCAACCATGTCGCAATGTTGAGTGAATTGTACAATCATAATTCACATAGAATGTTGACATTATAATTGTAATAGTGTAACACCATGTTTTCCCCGAGACTATGATTATGTTAAGATTACATGATTTGTGTTATGAAACATGTGACTATGTTTTATTTAATTAAAATGCCAAATCATTGACTAAGGAGGAACAACCTTGACAGTATTGGCCATGATACACCAGAGGAAGTTGACGAAGTAGGATTTGATTGAATGGTTGAGTGTAAAGGAAGATTAAGTGCATTTGTGAAGAAAGTAGGAAGATTGTCTAACAAGCTTACTTATTCTTCTTATGCACAACCTCACACCTTCAGCGTAGTAGACCTGTGTAGAGCCACATGACCAATAAAAGGAGCCACAAGGGTAGTTGGAATAGTTAGTGAATATCAGCAGTTGACCCTTGAAGAAGGAAAGGCCCAGTTAAAATGACAAGACAACATGACAATATGGATCTACTTATTTAGAAATAAGAACCATAGATTACAGGCGGCGTCTGTAGGAAGCTACGATGTTCCTAAGGAGACAGGAAAGAAGAACATAAATCATGCAAGGGTGCACACAACATGAAACAAGAGACACGGAGATTCAGAAAGTAGAACAATCTGGAGAACAAGCGGAAATAGCGAGTGCAGAGAACGAGTGGGATGAGAAATACAACACGTGAAGATGTTTAGAAACATTGATTGAAGAGAGAAAGGAGAAGAAGAAGAGCTTTCCTTGAGGAAAATAGGAAGCTTTCCTAAATTTTTAATCATCACCCTAAACAGAGAAAACATGGATCCTGAACTAGAGCAATAGTGGCCTACAACTTGGTGCTTACTACAAAAAAAAATGACACGGGTAAGGGGATATCACTAAGGGACTATTTATAAGAGAAGGGACTCCCTTGTGTAGAGGAAATGTAGTTGAGAAACCATTTGATAAACCTGTAGAGACCCTGAGCTCAGTGGAAGGTGGGCAGTTTTTTTTTTTTCAAAGGGGGAAGGAGAGTAACCTTCCTAAATCATCACGAGATTGGAACCTGGCTGAGTCAATTTTCCCTGGTGGTATCATGGCTTGGCACGGGGGTAGCATGTTGTAGGAAGGCACATTAAGGCCTAAGGTTGGGAGGAAAGGAATTCTCCCTCAGTCAGTCGGTGTTGGAAAATTTCCTTATCAGATAAGTGTTTAACTTAACTTGTTAGAATTTAAATATGAAAGATATGTGAATGTAAATGCTTGGTACTATGGGAAATATAAATCCTTACAATGATTATGAAGAACTCCTGAAAATTTCATTATGTTACAATGGCACTAGAATTTTGTATCTAATTGTAAAAACAAAAAAGTGTACACTATTGTATCCCCAAATGTTGGAGTTACTTCACACACACCTAGGATTTATTTTCCTAAGGTTTTTCCTTGTTTATTAGTCATAATTATTCATTATCCAGACTCCTATATTTTAGGGGAGAATATTCCACCTGGAGAATATTATCTTTCAGTTGACACTTCAGTTTGACTAGTTGAGTTGAGTTTAGATGTTGCATTGGTTTTGTCACCATGCAACATTGGGATCATCACCATGATAATGCATACTTTCCTTGGGATCATCACTAGACTGGTGCATTACCCTTGATTCCCTGATCTACTCCTCACTACTCTATGTTCAGTCAGTTAACTGAAGACTAGTTGACTAGTTAACTCAACTAGGTGGTAGTTCACTCACGTAACTGCTTGAGAAACTAGAATAGGTGGAATTTCACTCCCATAACTATTGGTGTGTGTCCAAATCACTCTAGACCACCACTATGGCACATTGGTTCTCCTCTAGTGCGCACTCATTGAGTTATACAGAGTATATCATGTGTAAATTATTCATTATTCATTACGGTTAATGAGAATTCTTCCATTATTTCTCTCCTTCTTTCTCAATTTCTCTCTGCAAATGTGTGTAGTATTTTCTAGTTAGATCTATTATGTGTAGCTTCAACACATTTACATGGTATCAGTGTCGACATATTTCTAATCAAAAGCTACACCAAAAACATTTTGCAGGTACAAAAGATTGAAGACAGCAGAAAGATAGATTTCCAAAAAGAATTCATTCTTACACCTTACAACTACTTTTCATGGAAGGAGAGAATAATGATTCATCTCTGAAATAGATGATTGTATAGGTTAAAATTGGAATGCAAATACAGAACCAACATCATCCATAGAAAAATCCAAGTATTTAAATCGCATGGATGAAGCACTCGGAACAATTTGCAATTTAATTTCTCCCAATCTCCTTTTTCACATATCTTCCTGTAAGAATCCCAATAAATCCTGGACCACCTTGGAAGGTCTCTTTCAAAAATAGGATGAGATGAGGGGACACATGTTGGAGGTGGATCTTCTCACATTGGATCCAAAAATATTCGACAATATCCAAGATTTCTTTACAAAATTCAAGGATTTACTTTCGTAACTCAAAGCTTGCGAGGTTGATAAATCGAAGGAGGAGAAACAAATGGTTCTCACCATTCTCTCCAAACTTGGTCCTAAATTCTCTGTGTTCGTTTCAACATTCCATTCTGTCAGATTCACCTCTGGATCCACCTGGAAGATGCCTTCTCTTGAGTACTTTATTGAATCCCTAACACAAGAGCAAACCAAGCTCATCAACATGGGCACAATCAAAGGCCCAAGGGCACATGCACTCACTGTGCAAGATGGCAGACACAAATATCAGAAATCTAAATATAAAGATAAACAAAAAGCTCATGCACATCCGAAGAAGGAAGGGTACACAAAACCCTTCACCAATGCCTTCGGATCCAAGGGGAAAAGGGAAGAAAAGGGGAGAAATGCACGTACTATCGACAAGGATTCCATCCAGAATCTGCATGCATGCAAAAAAATATATATCTAATGTCTCAAATACTTCAGCAAAACAACCTTGGAGATTGCATCTCCGAGGGTGCCAAGAAGAAGAAGCCAGAAGATCTAAATTCCAAGAAAGGCAATTCTAGCCATGCCTTGATTGCCATCAACTCCTCTCCCGATGCTTGGATCATAGATTCAGGAGCATCACATCACATGGATGCCTCAAAAGAATTCTATTCTTAATTGGATGCATGCAATGGTCCTCCTATTTTGATGGGGGACAACTCTTCTGTCAAAGTCACTGGAAAAGGAAGGATTGAACTCACCAACAGAAGCTTCGAGAATGTGTTGCACGTTCCCAAAATTTTCATCAACCTTCTCTCTGTGTATCAGATGAAGAATTCTGGAACTAGACAGAAATTCATATTCACACCAAATTCTTTGGACATCTATGACATGCAAACCAACTCCAGGGTTGCTACCGGTGAGGTAAATCATCAGTTTAGATTGTATACTTTTTTTGAATTCATTGAACCTGATTTTGCTTTACTACTTACTCATGTTGATGAAAGTAGTAGGATATGGCATGAAAGGTTTGGGAATTTGAATTTCATATACATGAAACAACTTAGAAGGAAAACATTGGTTGATGGTCTACCAGACATCCATTTCTCCAAGGGAGTATGTGAGGGATTTGTTCTCAGAAAACACCCTCAAGATAAATTTGACAAAGGAAAGTCTCAAAGAGCCTCCGCACCTTTAGATCTAATCCACAGTGACCTCATGGGTCCTTTTCCGCATCCATCAATCAGCAAAGCGAGGTGTGTTCTCATTTTTGTTGATGATTTCTCACGTTTTACATGGATCTACTTTCTTAGGCAAAAATCTAAGGTCTTTCAACACCTCAAAGATTTCAAATCCCTGGTTGAGACACAATCTGAAAAGAAGATCAAAGTCCTCCAAACTGATAACGGGGGAGAGTATGTAAATCATGAGATCCATAATATTTTCCATGAGGCAGGGATTCAGTTGTAGCACACAGTTCCCTATACTTCGCAGCAAAACGGAGTTGTTGAGTTGAAAAACAGGTCTCTAAAGGAGATGGCATCTTGCATGTTGCATGCAAAGTCACTATCACACAGACTATGGTCTGAAGCACTTAATTGTGCAACATACATCCAAAATAGATATCCCCATAGATCTTTCAAGGATAAGACCCACTTTCACATTTTTGGTTCATGTGCATGAGCTCAGATTCCCTCTGAAAAGAGAAAGGCACTTGATCCATGGAGCATTGAGTTCATTTTTGTTGGATAACCTGACGGTGTGAAGGGATATAGGCTTATTGATATTTCCTCAAACCGGCTCATCATTGAGAGAAGTTTCCAATTCGAGGAAAGTGTATCGCATGCACCTCAGCAACCGCATGCAGACACCTTCATTCTTCCACATGTCTGAGATGATGAGAATGCACATGTTGACTCTTATTCAGATGAGAGTTTTGATTCATAGGACTCAGATGATTAAGATTTAGAATCAGTACAGTTGGGTGCAGAGTCAAAGCATCCAGATGCAGTTGCAGAGCCAAAGTAGAGGCCCAAGTGGGCACAGACTACTCTTCGGGATGCAGGGGATCTCGTTGGTGATCCATCCGATACTAAGAGGACTCGATTTGATTTCGAGGAGCCTCTTGTTTCACTCACTGCCACTTAACTATTTCCCTCCATGAATATTTTCTTGGTTCAATCTTCATATCCACAGTCTTATGGGGAGGCTGTTGGGAATCTACCGTGCAGGAGGAGTACAACTCCCTCCTCGAGAACCAGACTTGGGATTTGGTTAGCCTTCCTTCTGGGAGGAAACTTGTCAGATGCAGATAGGTCTATAGGACCAAGAGTGCAACGGATGGACAGATTAGCAAATACAAAGCCAAGATTGTTGCCAAAGGATTTAAGTAGGTGCATGGTATTGACTATGATGAGACCTTCACTCCAGTAGCGAAGATGGATTCCATATGATTGGAAATTTCCATTGCGGAAGCCAGGGGATGGGAATTCCATCAGATGGACGTGAAGAATGCATTTCTTCACGGTGATCTCTCTGAGGAAATCTATATGGAGAAGCCCCAGGGATTTATGCAAGACTCATCTTTGGTATGTCAACTGAAGAAGTCCCTTTATGGCCTCAATCAAGCTCCAAGGGCATGGTATGCCAAGATGGATTGCTACCTGTTGTCACAGAACTTTGTACGTTGTAAATCAGACCCGAATGTTTACATGCTCAGGACCGCTAATTCACTTCTACTTTTAGTTTTGTATGTTGATGATTTGTTGATCACCGGTTGCTCGAATTCAATGATTGTTGTAGTCAAGAGGATTCTACATGAAAGGTTTTTTATGACGGACATGGGTCCACTACACTTCTTCCTTGGACTCGAGATCAGTCAAGATGCATCAGGCATCAAACTGTCTTAGGCCAAGTATGCACGAGATCTCCTTGAGAGATTTCACATGACAAACTGCAAGTCTGCTCCGACTCCTTTCCTATCAGGATTCAAACTTGAGGATGGTGGGGAGACTCCACTGGTTGACAACACACTGTACAGACAACTAGTGGGGAGCTTGTTGTATCTCACACACTCCATACC